>VWZP01000060.1:281634-357452 GCA_013396995.1 Dicaeum eximium | reverse complement strand
GGGGGGGGGGGTGGGGAGCGGGAGGAAGATGTTTAATTTCAGATGTGGGGTAGAAAGACTGCAGGTGCTACTGCAAGGAAATTCTTACAGGTTTGTCATGCTCTTTAGTATTGCACGTGCCTGTTTAAATAAACATTCTTCCTTAAGGGAAAAAAATAATCATGATTCCAAAAATACTTTCTTGCTGGGGATTAGCATTTAACCCATACAGCAAATTTAGCTTATAGACAAAAGAATTAATTCTTTTAGCTTACAAACTGAAAAGGCTGCAAAAGCTAATAGTTTCCAAATGCTTTAGAACCCCCCTTTTCTTTTTGAATAGCATTTTAAATCTTCACTGACCACTCTTCTAACGGGTTTTGGACTCTCAGAAATTTCTTATGGGATTTATATAAGACTGTCAGCATAAGGAAGACAAACTATTAATTTAATATTGAATGTAAACACTTTGCCCATAAACAATTTCTAATGCTAATTACCCTGTAACTGAATATTGCAAGCAGTTCTTGGAGATTATTTTTAGGTTCAGTATTGTGTACAAACAATTAAGCTCTGTATCTTTAAATACTTTTGCCTTTTAACAAACTAGTGCTCTGCAACCATACTTGTGCACAGGAAGCCTTTTCCTCCTTGTGTATCGTCATCGTTTGAGGTACATCCCCCTGCTGCACACTCGCTCATTCGCTCCCTGCCCTGTCAGTCAAATGTGAGCGTCCAGCAAACTATCCTGTCACAGCATTGTGGGGCTCTGCCTGTGCCTGGGACTGACAGCAGGTACAGAGAATGCGTTCAAACAGCCTTGAACCGTGTTTCTTGTTTCGTTTCTTTTTTTAGCTTCATTTTTTTTTTTAGAAGGGAAATGTCTCGTCTCTGGTATGGGAAGAAAGGAAGAAAGCACCAGCCAGTTAATCGTAAATGCACTCTGGTAATTTTCAGTGTAGTATGTTCATGTCTGTTATTGCGGTCTTTAAATGTTGTGGTGTAGAGACAGTTTCTGGAAGTTTAAATTTTTAATGTGTAAACAAGGTGCTAAGTCACAAATTTTCATTATCTTTGGAACATAACCTAATTACTGGTATTCAATTGGCATTAGATAATAGAAACTACTTTGAGCCTTAAGGGGTTCAGCAGTATTAAGGTGGGTTTTCTCCCTTTCTTTTCCCCTGGAGTAATAAGTTGTTTTTGTTTTGTTTTTTTTTTTTTTTTTTTTTCACAAAAAAAATGTGCTTCATAGCTAAGTACTACTGTTAGAATAACAAGAGTTTGCTTGGCCTACAATTTGAGAAGTGTAGATTTCCTGACTTACCATTACCTTCTCAGAAGTCAGTCAGCCATATAAAGGTCTGATAATACTTCTAAATTCATGAAGTCTGACATGAGTCTGCTGTAGTCCCATTCTCATGTTTATAGTGAAGGGGAGGAAGCAAAAACACTGCTTTTGCAGTTTATTAGATTTATGAAAGAAACTGGGATTTTTCAGTGTTGTTTTCCCCAAACAGACTTTTTGTAGTACTGTTTATAATGTAGTAGTATCTGAACGAAAAGGTTTTCAGTGGGACTTGCAAAACAACATCCTGGGGATAAGGAAGAAATTATCTTGACAATATACTGTGCTTTTACCCACTGGTAAATTTGGAAGATAGCTTTCATTTAGACTGTCCTTGTGACAGGAGAGTCTAATTCTTAAGAATTACATCTTCCTGGGTTTTGAAGCATACTTCTTTCAGGGTGCTGTTGAGTTGGGGTTTTATTTTTTATTTATTAACAAGTTTTTATTCTTTTATGTTTTGTTTTTATCTTTATTTTTAGACAGGATACTTGCAAAATATGGAATTGACTGGTTGCAACAAATGATTCTATAAAATGTGTGTTCCTAAATAACAACTCATTTTTTTTAAGTAATAGGCTCTTAACTTTCCTCTGTAGTAGTGGAGTTAGAATGGAGATAAAATACCTAAATGAACTGGAATGTTATTCTAGCATACCCTTTACCAGTGCAAAAACTATCTGAAGTTCAGTTTACAAAGAATGTGGTTTTTAAATGTAGCTAGATACATAGATAAATACATATTTATCAGATATTTTACAAAGATATTTAAGTAAGTAGTAGTTTCCCTTGTTAAAATGTTTCCCTTAGGAGCAATACTGAACTTTAGCCAGAGTCTCACTATGTTATAAAAACAATACTTATCAGCCTTTAAGGACAGTTTGAACTAAATAGGACTCTGCGAGAATAAGGATCAACTTTGCTGTGAGAGAGGTCGAGAACAAGTTATTTTAACAGGTAAAAAGTAAAATTGGAAAAAGAGGGTACAGAAGTATCTACAGATGGG
The DNA here is from genome assembly GCA_013396995.1 of Dicaeum eximium. Classification (NCBI taxonomy): domain Eukaryota; kingdom Metazoa; phylum Chordata; class Aves; order Passeriformes; family Dicaeidae; genus Dicaeum; species Dicaeum eximium. The sequence goes on along the minus strand of VWZP01000060.1, from coordinate 355,119 downwards.
GATATTTTTAAAATGTTGCTATGTTGATAAACTCTAGTCTTGAGTTGGGTGTTTTTCTTGAATGGCTGTTCATAAACTTAATATGCAAGTGTAATCTCTTTACAGAAAGGAAGGAGTATTGGTGTAATTATTTCTGTTATGCAACACCAGTGGAAAGAATATTAAGAAGAGTGGCAGTATGTAAAGTGTACAGGTTTCTGACTGAATCTCTCATCAGTGGTTGTTCTGAATTTGGATGAAGGCTCATCTGCCATGAAATAAGTGTCTGAGCCAACGAAGTGATACAATAAAACAAAAATGCTGTCTTGAGGCAACTAAGTTGCCCTAGATTATTTACGTGAAAGACCTTTGTTGCTTTCCTGATGATACTGTTAATTTGAGCCAAGCGTTGAAAGGGTTGGTACTTTCTCAGGGTAAGAAATCAAAATTTTGGGGACTTATTGGTGTATTATGCTCCCTCTTTAAAAAGCCAGTAATGCCAGCCTCCCACATTTCAGTAAATGTTTGGTATTTACTGTGCCTCTTTATTTTATGTGAATACATGAGATGCCAGTAAGTTTTTAGAATGTCAAAAATACAGGCAATGGTTCTTCCTATTAAAGCATTTCAGACAAAAGACACCAGACAATGCAAGAGAGCAAAAGGTGCATTGCCATCCTTGGGAATGCTTGTCTGTGCTCTGCACAGCTTGGATAGGCAGCATAGCCAAAGGAGTCAAAACCAGTGAAAACTGATCTTGGCTTTTATATTCTCAAGTTGTTAGCATGCAGAGGGAAATAAAATGTTGGTTTTAATAGCTTGAATTGCTTGACAGTTGCAGAACTTCAGACATTTTGAGTTACGGGTTAACTTTATTTGGCAAGTTAATGCCTGTATTTCTTTGGCAATTATGAAGGTATAATAATAGGAGCTTACATGTGAAAGATGAGGATTTAGTACTTCTCTGTAGATGTCAGAATTGCATGGTTGCATCAATTCAGCAATACTACCAAAATATTTTTAAAATCAGTTTAAAATAAGTTTTTAGAGTAATAGAGTGAACTAATCATGCATTTTTAATAATAAAAAAGCAGAATTAAATCCAGTGCTTTCTTGTACACATCACTTAATGGCAGATACTGGCCATACCTGTTGTTCTAGGTAATTTGGGGGTTTATGCATCATGTTTGTGCTTTTGCCATGACTGCATGGTCCCATGCTGGCCTCTTGGAGCAAGTCCAGAGGAGGGCCACTGATCCAAGGGCCATGTTTTGGTATCAGCTGGACACCTCTGCTATGAAGACAGAGTTGGAACTTTTCAGCCTGGAGGAGAGAAGGCTCTGGGGAACCTTATTATGGTACTTTGCAGAGCCTACAGGGGCTCTCTTGTAGGAGAGCTGGAAGGGGACTTTACACAAGGGCATGTTGTGATAGGACAAAGGGAAATGGCTTTAATCTGAAGGAGGAAAAGTCTAGATTACATACTGTGAAGAAATCCTTCACTATGAGGGTGGTGAAGCACTGGAATAGATTTCTCAGAGAATTTGTGGAATTCCCATTCCTGGAAGTGCTCAGTGCCAGCCTGGATGGGGCTTTGAGTAACCTGGTATAGTGGAATGTTTCCTGCCCATGATGGGGGCAGGAGGCAGGGTAGAGCTGTATGATCTGTGAGGTCTGTTCCAACCTGAACTATTTAATTATTATAGTTCTTCCATTGAATTATTGGGTGTTACATTGTTTGCATTTTTAATAATTATGAAATATTAATCTACTTCGACAAAGTTGGAGTAGAGTAGCAGTGGAGTTTTCAAAAAGGTTGTTTTTAAGTTAAAAGAAAATAAATCAGTAGTAAAAGATTATATTTTTCCTGTATGTTTTTAATGATTTGTGGAATCTGAAGTTGATCCTTAATTTACTTTTTTCTGCTTAAAGCAAGATGCAAGCATTTTCATACTGAGCTGTGATTCAGCTATTTCTAAACCTGTGTAATGCTTTCTTGTCATACCTGAGAGAATCTTTGCAGGGCAGTATCAGAACTGAGATGTAACCTTGCTCAGTCTGCTTTCTCATGTAATGGCAGCTTGCTCAAGCACCAGGTGCTGTGGTTTCAGCAGCTGAACCTCTGTTTTGTCTGCTTGCAAGTGCTGAAACTTCCTTAAATAGTTTTGCAAGGGAGCTGGGTTTTACTGGTCATGTTGCTACAGATCTTTTTTTATTTGGACAAAATGAGTAAAGTTGTCTGGCCTGCCTGTTTAAGAAAGTAATTTTCTTAAATCTAGTTCTTAGTTCTTTGCACAAACATCCTAAACTGTTTTATGTTTTGCATGTTAAATTTAGTTATCTTGCTGGCATTATCATATCTCTTGTGTGAGTGTTTTCTCATATCTTGAAAAAAATAGCTTGTTATTAAGATCTACAGACTTGATGTAACACTTTGTGTGCTTCTGGCTTTGATTGCGTTCTTTTCAAGTTCATTTATTCTGGTTATTGCAGATACTGCAATTTATCTTCAGTATATGTTAATTACAGCTTGGTACAGTTGCTAAGGACTTAGAGCACTTGGAGGCAGATATTTAACAGCTCATTCTGCAAAGCTGTGGGGACAATACTGGTCACAGGGAGAATGCTGCTGTCATGTGACCTACTCATTATTTCTGTCCCTGCTCTGAAAAACACCCTGGTGTGCACAACAGCTTGGAGAAGGACAGCTTTAAAAAAACGGACAGAAAGAGCCATGGTGACAGCCAGATCAGGGGACTGCTGTTATTCTATGGTCGTCTGCATAGAATGGCCAGCTGTTATCCCTTCCTTTTCTTGTCACCGGTAGAGTGACAGGGAGCTGAATTGACTGAAAGCCACACAAAACAGAAAATGAATAGCTTTGCAGCCGCATGCTTTAAAAATGAACCAAATTAAATTAGTCTTAAGGTTTGGATTTTTTTCAAATGATACCTTACAGCTGTTTTTCTGGTATGGTACACCCCATAAATTAATGCATTTTTGTGATATAATCAGTATGTCCTAAATAATCACATTTGATGTGATGGAGCAGAGTGCTTGTTCAATATTGTCTTCTCTCCAGCAGTCTGATATTTCTGGGAGGAAGCTAACTTTGTCTGAAAAATCAAGTTAGTGTTTTCTCTTAAAATATTCTTAGCAGCATTCAATTTGCATAGGCACCTTTTTATTGGAAAGTATTCTAAAGTAACTTAGTAAGTGGCCTAATAAGACCACATTAGGGGTTTTTTCTTCAATTAAATATCCTGAAATATTTTTGAATCTCAAGAATCAATGTTCATGAAGTTTACAGTTCACCCAAGTTTACACCTAGGTATTAAGGTTAAAAGTAAAATTGTTCAGCTTGTGTTCTTTCTCAATACTTTTTATTTCATGTTCTGAGTTGGTAACAAGGTTAACAAGCTAACAATAATTTACGTTTAAGAGACATTTATGCCGTTAAGCTTTATCTTCTTAACTTCCAGAAGCACTGTTCAGCTCTGATAAGACACTCCCACTCTCGATGGAGAGAGTTTCAGCTACTTGTTAGCTCTGAACGTTTAGCTGTGTTGGTTTTGAGGGTAGCAATGAAAGCTCCTCCTTGTTAGCAAAAAGGCATGGGGGGGTGGGGGCTGTCACTTGTGGCTTTGTTAAACTGAGGAATCCCTCACTGGTGTAAAAAGCTTTTTTTACATCTGCCTATAACAGGATGATATGACCAGTGGCTGAAGGGGCTGATCAAACATTTAAAAAATGTAACCACATTTTCATGTGTGTTGTTGAAGGACAGGAAATGTTCCATATTTGGAATTTTGTCTTCAGTTTCATTCACTGCAAGTGGCCAGCATAGCTTGTAAAATCAGGTACTTTTGATATATTTTCAGGAAAACAAAGTTTAGAAATATAAGTTTCTCCAAAAGTAGAATCCTTGGCTTCTAGATTGTTTGAATCATTAGTGTACAAACCCTCGACTTACTGCATTAAATATTAAAACTGTTGGGTGTTTTGCTAAGTGGTTAACTCACACATACATGGTGTAGAGAGGTTAAAAAGGTTAAAAGTCCTGCTATGAGTCATACAATTTATCTCATGTTTTCTCACCAATGCTGCCAATATGAATATAGCAGGAAGTATTGGATCTCTAAGGATATAGTCCATGTCTTTTCAAACTTGGAATCGCAGAATAAGCTGAGTTAGAAAGGACCCACAAGGATTATCCAGTCCAACTTCTGCCCCTTCACAGCACCATCCCCAAAAGTCACACCATGTGCTGAGAGCATTGTCCAAACACTTCTTGAACTCTGTCAGGCTGGTGCTGTGACCACTGCCCTGGGGAGCTGTTCCAGGGCCCAAACACCTTCTGATATCCACCTTTTTCTGTTACCCAAACTAAACCTCTCCTGGCACAACTTCAGGCCATTCCCTTGGGTTCTGTCACTGCTCACCACAACACAGGGATCAGTGCCTGCCACTCCTCTTCCCCTCATGAGGAAGTTGTAACTGCAGTGAGGTCTCCCCTCAATCTCCTCCAGGCTGAACAGACCAGGTGACCTCAGCCTTTCCTCATAGATTTTCCCCTCAAGGCCCTTCACCATCTTTGTTGCCCTCCTTTGGACACTCTCTGATAGTTTTCTATCTGTCTTCTCTTGTGGCACTCAAAACTGCCCCCAGCACTCGAGGTGAGGCTGCCCCAGAGCAGAGCAGGACAGTCCCCTCCCTTTCCCAGCTGGTGATGCTGTGCCTGATGTACCCCAGGGCACACCTGGCCCTCCTGGCTGCCAGGGCACTGCTGACTTGTGTTCCACTTGCCATCGACCAGGACCCTCGGGTCCCTTTCCATGGCCCTGCTCTCCAGGATCTCATTCCCCACTCTGTACCTGCATCCAGGGTTGCTGCATCCCAGGAGCTGTATCCAGCACTGTCCCTGGGTGAACTGCATGTGGTTGGTGATTGCCCAGTCTTTGGATTTGCCGAGGTCTCTCTGCAGGGCCTCCCTGCCTTCAAGGGAGTCAGCAGCTCCTCCCAGTGCAATAAACATCATCTGCAATAGGCAGTTTCAGAACCCTTTTTCCCTGAAGTACACTAACAATCCAGGCTATACGTGTTACTTGTTTTGCTCTATTCCAAACAGTGCCCAGATTAACCATAAGAGGTTTAGCTGTTTTTCTCTTCTACATTGTTTTTGAAGCAGAAAACAACTAGAGAGAGACCAAAGCATCCTTCAGGAACATTTCCTGATCCTCAAAAACTAGATACCTAGAAAGTCTTCTAGAAGACAACACATGTCTGTGTCTGAGAATGAAAGTTCAAAGTAGAATGAGGTAGACGTAGGTCCTGGAATGATAGGAAAACAGACAGCTGATGGGGGGCAGGGAGTGGGACAGGAGATGGAAGAACAACACTAGTTTATTTAGCTTGGTGAAGTAGACTAGAAGATTAATAGGACTACAAGGAAGGAACATGAGGTAATCTTGATGGAAGAGGAAATAACATAAGCAGGCCATGAATTAAACAAGGTTATAAGGAAGAATAAACTTCTCATGTTGCTACTAACATTTCAAAACAGTGCTCTTGAGCCTGGCAGCGACAAAATGCTATCTGTTTGCAAGATATATCTCAATTCCTGAATTAAGTTGAAGGTAGTTGCTAGTAAGCTTAGACATATGTGACTGATTCTGTAGCTCATTTAATCAAGAAGCAGGTAGTCTTGTCCACTGCAAAGCAAGAATAAAGCATGTTGGCCTAAACCACAGGCATTCTATAGAAGGCCAGGTGCTGCATCTGAAAGGTTCAAGTATCTTAACATAACCGTTTGAAGCCTAGTTTAGTGATGAGTGGATAAACTTGAGATAATGTCTCATGGTTTACTCACAGAACTTAGTGTGAACTGTATACTTACTACAGGCTATATACTTAAAATAAGCTCTAGGTTTGAGAGCGTGGGTTCTTTTCCTTTAATTTTCCTGTGGCTAGTTTGACATTCTGTGACATGCTATTTATGATGTTTATCATTGCATACCAATGGTCTGCCATTATGCAGGTTTTTGTTCTCAGAACAAATGGAATGTGACTGCGTGCAACAGGTTCAGCATACCAAGAAGTTATTATATTGTACACGCTTGGATAGCTATTCATGTTTCTCTCAAGCAAGAAAAATAAGGCATCTCCATGGCGTATGAAAAGGTCAATCTCTGAGTTAAAGAGCTGATAAGCAATTCACAGATGCATGATGATGACAAGCATGCATTTGAGAGGTTGAAGGCAAGATGGCAGTGCCCATAAAACTGTCTACATTTCCACTGTGTCAAACAACTATATAATGGTGTCAGGGATTTTGACATTTCTTTTCAAGACTCTCCTTAAATAACCACACATTTATGGCCTATTGTAAGTTACCTACTGCCTCACATGTGGTAGGGTATAGCTTAAAGAAGCAGTAAGGCTGAAGGGTCCTGGCATTACTGCTTTTCAGGGTTATGTTCATAAGTTGCTGGTGTGAACAGTGTAAATTTGCAATGAAGTGTCATAGCAAATGAAAGGATAAAACTGCACTGTCACTTACATGTTTGAGTGGAATGCTGTTAAAGCTTTACATATAGTTATTTGACTCTGAGAATGCACAATCCAGTACAATTTACAACAATATTCATTATCTGTTTCAAGAGAACAGTAGAAAATGAACGGAAATAAATTGAGTGCTAGTAATGACGGATTATTCAGTAATAAAGCTGGATGTCACAAGTATTCCTTTTTCCTTGCCTTGCAGTTGCATGGGGTAGAGTGAACCATCGCTGCTCAAGAGCCAGTCATGCATGACTGTGGGCTCTGTACTCAGGACAGTGGCGAGTATCTGGCCAAACCCCTTGTAGTAGGGACAGGTAGATGGGGAGCTGCTGGACTTGTGGTTGTCTTCCTTTGCACTGTGGTAGGCTCTAGAAGTTTTTAATATGCTCTTACTACATGGGACATCCATTTAATCTCTCCACCAGCTGTTTTAAGATGCTTTCATACCAATGATGATTTTGAGTTGTTCTCAAAATCACATTATTTGCTCTAGTTACATCAAAATGACTGTTGTAGTCCTTTAGCCAGCTTGTTGCACCAGAGCAGCATGTTCTAGAGCTTTCTGACTAAAGACTTTCTGGCCATACACCTCCTGCCAAAGTGGAGATGCCATTTGAAGTGAATGTGTTGACAGATGAGCAACTCCGGAAGCTTTGGAGGGGAATAGAAAGTCCAGGATAAAGAAATTGTCGGGTGGTATTGGGATGTTATTAAACTGCAGTCTTGCTACGTTGTCTTTATCTTCAGTGCCAGACACAAGAGTTAGAGCTTACTGAGAAGCCTGAGATTTGCTTCTAGTCTTCATCTAGGAAAGCAAACCAGGTTCACAAGATTAATGAATCTGAGTGTAAAGAATGTTTGAGAGGACCTTGGGCTGAAGAGCTTGGGTTAAGGCATGTAACTCAGATTGACTTTTCATTGAGCATCCTGATACTGGAAATTTTATGCACTCCTATATCAGTTCTTTATTCATCCTAGATCAGTAAGATATTTGACTGCTAGTGCCCTTAGTGTTTATTTTGTAATCTTGCTGTGTTTACTCATATGTCTAAAATCACCTACATGTGCACTGTCCTTGCAGACACAAACATCTTTTGGCCCTTCTTGTTTGTTTGTTGTCATTGCGCATTTTCCCTTCATTACTCTCCTCCAGTTTTTTCTTTCATACCTTTTTACTTTACTTCAACTGTCAGTGGAATTATTGTCTTCCTGTCTCCATATTCAGGTAGTGTCAGTGGCTGAGTATCACCGCAGGATCGATGCTCTAAATAGCGAAGAACTGCGCACACTCTGCAGACGTCTCCAGGTGCCCTCTTCAGTAGTTTAAACCCCATCTCCAGATACTAAAACATCTTTCTTTGTAGTGTCTTGGATCAGGGCAAGTCCTGCATTCAGTGGGTTTGTCTTGTCTACAGCACTACAAGGATCCAGCAGAAAATTCCTTTGTTTTGGATGTATTTAATTGTGCAATTCTATGATGGAACCAGTAATTTTATGATGGAATTACTACTTCCACCTTTGTCACACAGGAATTTTCTGTTAGAATTTGAAAATTTGTTTTCTGTACTGCTTGACTTGCAGTGTTGTGTTTTAACTTCTACTTTAGACTGGTGTGTTGTGTTAGAAGCTTCCCTAAAAAGAATGCAAAACAGGTGAAGAATCCAAAACCTTGTTGCATGGGTGTTTAATTTTATATAGGAATCTTTCATCAAGAATCTCACAGTACATGGCAAGTATGAAGCTTCACAACTTCTGTGAAATAGGTAAGTATTTTTCCCATTATAAAAGCAGGTAACCAAGGCAGTTTGGCATGGCAAAGGCCATACACATACACACAAAAGAGTACTTTGACATAAGTTTGGATTTTTGAAGGTCTGTGGCTATGGATTGAAACTGATATTTGCATTCTTTTTAGGTGTTCCATAGTTTTTTAGGAGTTATAAAATTGTTAGCTGCTGTGCACATCATACATGACTTACTGATGGAAAGCATAGCTTAGATTTTCTTAGAAGGATCAAGTATTTTGTTTTTCTCTAGTACTTGGCTGCTGAAAACTTAAATTTCTTTTGTTTTCTTATTTCTTTGCTCTTGGTTTTTTTTACATATTAATAAGCAAGCATTTTCTTAGCTCTGATATTTCTGTTTGTTTAATAATCAGTAATGAATCACTTTAAAATATTTTGTAAGTAGTATAATTACATAGATCAATAATGAGCATGGGTCTTGAACCCAAAAGCCGCAATGTTATAGGAAAGTCAAAAATCTCACAAAAAAAAAAAATTATTCCCGTTTGAGAGCAGAACTATTCTGGTTTTGGCAAGTGGTGGTGGAGAATCCCTGTATTAATGTTCTGGAAGTGTAGGAACTCCTTTGAAATACCTTTCACCTGATACGCCCAAACTCAAGGTTTAGACTGACTAGAAAAATGTGATGTGATGGGCTGCAGCCTGTAAACTCTGTAAACTCAGCCTATAAACTCTGAGGCTATTTGAGAGTTGTGGTCTCAAATGTGGTGTAGACTGTGTGACATTTACCAATCACAGAAGCCCCTGAGATCTGACTATAGGTCAGTCTGCTCTGTCCACCTTTGGTGGGAAATAAATGTGCAGATTTTGAAGTTAGAGTGCTTTCTCTCAGATTCTTTTGAGCAGCCATTCTTTGACTGCTTCTACAAAGCAGTGTTCTTCCTAGAAGAAAAGTGCTTTACTTTGATAATAATAATAAAAAAATTTACAAGTCCATCCAAAAAATACCCCAATCCCCAAAAACTCTAAACCAAAAAACTCCCTTTGCCACACCACTTAAATCCAAATAATTCATGTTTTGCGTGGTGGTCTTTAATGAGAATTAAAGAATGACAAGGAGAAAAAACTTTCTGCTCTACAGTTGGGCAATGCTGAACTTCTCTGGAGCTGAAGCAGTAATATGATGCATGACAGGCATTTAAAGTGGAAAATACTTGGACTATGAAATAACATTTTAGAGATAGCACTCTGTAAAGCAGCATGCAGGTCATTGTTTTGTACATGAAGCTATATGGATAATTGCATTTTTGTTGTGATATGGCAATTAGTGCTTAGTCTGTTGGAAGTTCTTGTTACCTTCCATTGAAAAAAGGAAAGCTTCATCTTTTTTCTTGCTTGACACTCAGTTCAAGCACACCTTTTCTTGGGTTTGGAATTAATATTGTAATTGAGTTACTGTATGAATATACTTTGATACATTGACTTTATAAGCCGGTTTTTAAATAACAAGACTTTGTGATAGGAACTTTTTTCGTAGTTCTTGAGGGAGATGAAAGGGGTGTCTTTTTTTTTGGCTCAGGATTGCTGTATTTGTTTAAATATTCCTATCTATATTTCAAAATTTTCTTTGATTGGGCTTTTTTTTTAATTAACTAAGGAAGTTCACAAAAGCTTGGCAAAGTTTACCATGGTGATACTGTGAAATATTGCAGTTGTGTATGTTTAAACTATAAGGGATGTGGCAAACTGAATTTGGCAGGTATTTTCTTGAAATTTTCAGGATTCAGGTATTAATTTGGATAGCCTGGCTTTCAGTGAAACTTGGTTTAGGCTGATAAATTTTTCAGATGCACTTAATCTTGTTAAGATTTTTTTCTCTCAACATTTTAGATAAGTCTTGCTGCAGTGGCCTATCTTACTAACTTCTTCAGTTTGTCCCACTCCTCTGTCAGATTTCCCTGTTCCTAGAAGGTTTTAAATATCCCTGCAGCTGGATTTATAGATGGAAATCTGTTTGTATCGCAGCTATCATAGTTATCAAGGCATGGCACTTTACTTGGAAGTGCCAGTGAGTGTTGACTGGGGTAAGAAGCTCTTGTGAGCTACATCTGATGAGGAATTTTGTGGCCTCTGCCATCTCCACTCAATAGGGTAGACATGTGGGTCAGGTATTTTAACTATGCAGGACCCTGCACTGTGCATGTTTGCCAGACCTCAGTGCTCACTATGCAACTTAAGTATTATTGCTGCATTCCTACCCCACCTCTCAATTCTTTCTTCTTTGATTCCCATAAGTAGTCCAGAAGATCAGCTTGTGGAGCAGCACTATTCCTAAGTCTCCATTCAAATGGTTTGCTCAAAATATATGGCAGCACTCTTCCCAGTCTACTGCATATCTGAAAAATTTCTGAAGTAGTCTCAAAGAGTATTGATTCAGAAGCTGCTGAAAAATGTCAGCGTTGAAGTTTTAATTCCTTTTCTTTCTATTTTTTTTAATTGCCCTTAGAATGCTATGTCAGTATTAAAATGCAAGAACTTTTTAAGGTATCATTTGAAAAATATTTGAAGCCCTTCAGCTGTGTATGGGAACTGGTTTTTGTTTCAGCATAAAACCAAAGCTTTCTTCTGAGTAGGTGTGTGTGTAAGTTACTGTTATACAGTTGTGTAGAGTTTGCTGTCGGAAACAGTGGAAGTCTGTCAGATCAAATCTATTGGATTTCTAAACTTTTAAAGGACTTGCAAAATTGATAACTGCATGATTTTAAGCCTGTGAAGTTTTACCTTGTCTGCTACTAGGGTGGCATATACTTATTTTCTTGCTATTCTTTTCATAGATAACAACAAGAGAAGATATTAATTCAAAACAGGCAACAAATATCAAAACAGACCTGGAGCCTGAAGCATTCCGGCCAAATCTTAGTGATCCAAGTGAATTACTACAGCCAGAACAAATTGAAAAGGTATGGACTTAGAGATATCATTTTTCACTCTTGCACATTAATGTATCACAAATGCTATGACTGTAGTGTAAAACACACCAGTAAGAAGATCTTAAGTAATACTAAATAGAAGAAAATAAACTGTGTATTAGAAAAGATGACTAAGACCACCAGGTCCAACTGTTACCCTCAGCACTGCAAAGTCCACCACTAAACCCTTTCCCTGAGTGCTGTGGCTTACACCTCCTTTAAATATTCTGATGGGATGGTAACTCAGCCACTTCCCTGGGTACCCTGTTCCAGTGCTTGACAGCCCTTTCACTGAAGAACTTTTGCCTAAGATCCAATCCTGACCTCCAGTGGCTCAACTTGAGGATATTTTTCTCTTGTCCTGTTTTGGGAGAAAAGACTGACTGTTACAACCTACTTTCAGGTAGTTGCAGAGAGTTATGAGGTCCCTCTGAGCCTCCTTTTCCTAGGTTTAACAATCCCAGCTCCCTCAGTCCTCTTCAGACCCTTCACCAGCTTCACAGCCCTTCCTTGGACACATGCCAGCATTTCAATGTTTTTTTTTAGTTGGAGGCCCAGAACAGTACACAGTACTCAAGGTGTGGCCTCACCAGTGCTCAGTACAGGGGGGCAAGTCATGCTTCCATCCTTGGCCACCTGGGCACACGCTGTCTCATGCACAGCTGTCTGTCCAGCAGCACCCTAATGTCCTTTTCATCTTTCCAGCTGCTCTTCTCTCGGCCTGTAGTGCTGCAGGGACTCTTTGTGACACCAAGTGCAGGACCTGGCACTTAGCCTTATTGAACCTCTTACTGTTGGCTGTGGTCCATCAATCCAGCCTGTCCAGATCCCTCTGCAGAGCCTACATACCCTCCAGCAGATTGACACTTTTGCCCAGCTTGCTGTGATCTGTAAACTGACTGAGGATGCACTTCATCCCCTCATCCAGTTCATTAGTAAAGACATTAAACAGGACTGGCCCCAGTACTGAGCCCTGGGGAGCAGCACAAGTGACTGGCCACAAAGTGGATTTAACTCCATTCACCAACACTCTGGGCCTGATCATCCAGACAGTTTTTTACCCAGCAAACAGGCCACCTGTCCAAGCTATGAGCAGCCAGTTTCTCCAGGAGAGTGCTGTAGGAAGTGGTGTCAAAAGCTTTACTGAAGTCCAGGTGGAGAATCATCCAGCAAGCCTCATCCAGCAAGCAGGTCACCTTGTCATAAAGGAAAATCATGTTTGCCAAGTAGGACCTGCCTCTAATGAGCCCACCCTGGCTGGGCCTGATCCCCTGGTTTTCCTGCAGGTGCTGTGTGATGGCACTCAAGGTGACCTGTTCCATGACCTTCCCAGGCACTGAGGTTAGACTGACAGGCTTGTAGTTTCTGGGATCCTTCCTACAGTCCATCTTGTAAATGGACACACATTTTCTAACCAGGAGCTCCTCAGTTATCCTGGAATACTGGTAAATGGTGGGAAGTGGCTCAGTGAGCATATCTGCCAGCTCCTTATGTTTCCTTGGGTGAACACCACCTGGCACCATAGACATGTGTGTTTCTAAGTGTCAAAGCAGAGCACGATTCATAGCTAAAATACTGCCTTTTTTTTAAAATTCTAACTTTGAATACACCATGTATTCAGACAGACTCTTATCTGTCTTTGCCCTACTTTGATTCTTTCTTGAAAACATCTGAAAACATGGCAGTTCTTGCTGTCCTGTTCAAAGTGATTTCATTACAAATGTGTTAATTGAAGTTTGGGATCAAAAAGCACAAGAACAGGGCAATGAGCAGCATGTGCCCTTCAGCTTGTTGCCTGCTGACTTGAGTGATCTACATAGTCAATACTAAGACATTGGTGGGACATGTAATATTGTTATGCAAGAATAATTATATGGATAAACCTTTTAGAGACCTTAAACACATGTTCTTTAGCTGATAAATCATTCTTCTGCAGGTCACTAGTAGAGGTTGGAAAAGAAACCTGCTTGAATGACCAAAAGTAGAAAATATAAATGTGAAACTTCAGGTTTAGTTCTTAAGTTTTAAGGCCATATAAAAATGGTTGAGCAGAACATAATCTGCTTTCATTTATATGTAATATATTCTTAAATATAAAACATATTAAATAAAGGGTTGTAATTTTCTTGTTAATAGCTCACAAAGTCTCTTCCACCACGGACTATTGGCTATCCATGGACTCTTGTCTACAGTACTGCAAAGCATGGCATGAGCTTGAAGACCTTGTATCGGACAATGATGGGATTAGACACACCTGTGCTGTTGGTTATCAAAGACAGTGATGGACAGGTAGGAAAATACTTGTGTGGCAGTAGGGGACCCATCAAGAAAAATGTTTGAGGAGTATAAAGGAATAGCTGATGTTTCAGTCCATCATGGGAGATACAATTGTGTATCAAGCAAGTTAAAGTTTTGTGTATCAAGCAAATTTTCTCCTTGGAAATGTATTTCATTCTAGAGCTGTCCTCCAACATACTACATGTCTAGAAAATACTTAAATGATAAAAGTTAGCTGTTGTAATGCAAGAGTCTGGTAATAGACGATTTATAAACCTAATTTTAATTTTTTTAATGCACTTTAAGGCACAAGAAATACAGTATCTAAAACTTTCTGATGCTGGAAGGTCTTGTTGAATTGGAATGCTGTTAGCTGTGGCTAGTGCTTCCTGGTATATTCTGTGGCTGCAGCCAACATCTTTCAAGAGCTGTGCTGCCTTTGTTACATTATTAACTTGTTCTTTTGAGTCTCTGTAGTTGTGGTCTGTTTTTCTTTGACTGGGTTGTGAATTTCAGAAAGTGGCTCACATCTCACCATTTGAATAGCAAACATCCTCTCTTGAATAATCTAGTAACAGGTGAATGCTGTGGGCAGTATGAAACTTCTTGATTCTTTTTCTGCAACTTCTGTGTTTTCTTGGGGAAGCATATTACTACTGTCATGAAAAATTGACAGAACCACTATAAAATCTTTAATATTCAGTTCACTCACCTTTCCCAGTTTGGTAACCACAGTTTTTATTTTCAGGAAGCATTGGTCTCATTCGGGGATCTGAAAACAATAAATGAAGGATATCTTTTCTTATTCAAGTCACAACTTGAATTTTTCATTGCTTCCTACCCCAAGGGTCCCTGAAAAAAAAACCCACCTTTGTCTCTCTGCTAGTAGTGGACTCTGTCCCAGAAGTTCTTTAAGAATATTTACTTCATTTACCTTTTAATCTTGAAGACAAAAACTACTGAAGAGACCTGAGAGGTCTCAGCAGACTCATCAGTTTCATAAATGTACTTTGGTGACTTCTCTAATTCACTTATTAGCTTCTCAAGATAAATTAGTAAGGTATACCTGCTTCCTAGTACCTGATTATTTGTCCCAGAAAAAAAAGTTCTTTTTCTGATGGGGCTGCCTTGCCACCGCTATGTAGTATTGTCTTGCTGAAGGAATTCATGTTTCAATTTTTGCAATTCATTTCTGTGTATGAGTATCTTGGCTTGAATGTTCAAAAAGTGTCATGGTTGCCCTGTCAAAACATGGAGTTCATAGATATGTCATATTTTATTTATTCTTTTGTGAAACAAACCTTGCTGAATCTCAGCTTACAGCCTTATATCTAGGAATATGTATGAAAGCATGACTTGGAATTCTGGGTCAAGTAGTCACTGAACTCCACGCAGGACTGGGAGAAATCCTTGTCTGTTCAGTGAGCAGCATATGCAGGAGTGGTTCAGATGAGTTTTACATGCTCAGTCCTTCACCACTGTAGTGGGAGTGGTTTTTTCAGTAGCTCTGTGTCATGTCAGTAATGAAAAATGTCTGCATTCAATAGCAGAAAATTAATTTGCACTATCTTTCCATTCAAAACATACAGAAATTTAGTACAGAGTCTTTCTCCATGCAAGGATCTACAATCAGAAAATACAAAACAATGGTAACTAACTATGCTCTTTGATAATTAGTCTGGGTAATTAATTTTATTTGTGAACCAATTGATTTTTTGAAAGAGGTTAATTTATTTTTAATGTCTTGTATCTTCCTGGCAGATAGTCCTTTAAAACTGCTTTCTATAACTGAAAAAAAACTCTAAGTACTTCATAGGGGAATGTGTCCAGGAATAATTCTCTAGCAGTATGCTAAGATAAATACTGTATATGCCCTCCAAAAATGTGTTGTAAAAGATCACTGCCTGTTTTCTAAGATTCTAGTTCAGAGAAGATCAGCCATTTTGAAAAATGATGCAATTCTGACCAGATAGTTTCGTGACATTTGCTGAGCATACCTGCTCAGTCCTCTTTGGTATTCATTGTTCTGCTCACTTTGTATCTTTTATGAAAGATACTGGAAGTGTTGTCTCCTTGGTTGAGGCACTTTTAAACTAGAATTAATTTCTTTCCTGGGCTGCTTCCCCTGACACACATTTCCTTGTTGTCCATGTTTATGAAGACTGCTTTTTTATTATGCTGATAATAGGTCGAGTAAGGAGCAAGTGTACCTTGTAACTTTTCATAATGTTCCATTAAAGGCTACTAAGCCTCACCCTACTGAATATTTGATTCAAAAACTTTTTCCAATCTTGCTTTCTTTTTCAGATCAATTAATAATTTTATTTAAATGGCTGTTTTAAAAAAACCAAACAAACAAAAAAAGCAAAACCACTGAACTTTTACAAACTTTAATTGTGTAAAAGCTGAGCAATGTCTAGTTGGAATTTGGAATCTAAAGCCACCTAAATTGCCTGCTCCAGTCAGTTCTAGGAGGTTCTTTAATAAAGGTGTCCATGAAATCTATAGTTGTCATTACAATTGCTTGAAATAACAAAAAGGAAAAAGTGTCTCATCTGTCTTGCTTTTTACAGTTTACATGCACAAAGACAGTATGAATAGGCATAAGTGACTATAGCCATTAAAACTTTCCTGACTCATCTTTAAATTTTAACCTTAACAGTTACATGTAGTGGAACTACAGGTAGTAAAGAACAGGTAAACATTAAATATTGTATTGAAGCTCAAATTCCCATCAGTCTGTCTAAGCACTAATGGGCTAAAAAAAGTAAAGTGCAAAAAACTGTAGGTATTGATAACACTAGGGACTCATCTCAAGCCTACCTTGAATTAAAAATACATGAGCGGGGAAAAAAGGCATCTTCTGGAAACAAGCAGGAAAACAAGCAATTCATTTGATTTCCCCAAAATTAAAAATAGAGTAGTTTCTTTCTCTCTTTAGCCTGTTCTTGACATTGAGATAGTGGGATAATGGAGAAATATATTCCAGGTGTTGGATCCTAGACGTTGAATGAAATAAATACCTCTGCAAAAAAAAAAGTTTTCCTGTGAGCTTGCATTAAAACACGGGTACAGAAACTTGCACCTCCATTCATGGATCTTCAAGTCTTTAGACTGAATTTGCTTTTTAACAGTTTGTCTGAAAGTGATACAGGTCTCTGAAAAGTGAGCAGCTTTAACTGACTGTGAAACTTCATTTCATCCCTTTGTCAAGTGAGTTTAGAAATTGTTCCAGAGAATCAGATTTTTAGATTATAAGCATTGGTCACATATATGTTCAAAGGTAATTCTTTCCACAGATGTAAAGGAACCATTTTACATGAGTAAAGTAACTCGTCAGTATAGTGATATTTTGTTCTTAGAAAAGGTAATATAAAGAAATAAAGTAGTAGTAATACGAGGAAGTTTCTGTAAGTACCGTGACTAAAGAAAAATATCTGCATTTGACAATAGAAAATGAACTTGCACTATCTTTCTGTTCAAAACATATGAAAGTCCTAAGTCTACTTCTTGTCTGCTCTGTTACAATGGAGTCAAAGTAATGACTTGTCAAATGTACAGTACTACCTGCATCAAATTGCTTGCTCTTGTGCCTACTTTTTAAAAATTAGTAGGAGTGTTGTATTGAGGAATTACCATTAATTGTAACTGGGCTGTATTTGATGTAAAGGGGAACAACCATTTGTTATACGAGGACGCCATTTAGCACTGGCGTGCCAGGAACAGAATGAGAGACTGCATGGTCCAGAAGGAGAGAGAACAAGCCTTTATTCTATCAAGAGCTTTATTCTAAGAAGAGCCCCATTCTAAGAAAAAACCCTATGTAGAAAAACCAGTGAGCTTTTTATCACCAGCTTTGCTAGGTTAGAGAGAACATCCCACATACAATTGGTGAGGGACTCTGAAGGACAAGCTATTGTAAATAACAGGTGCAAAGCAAGATAATAATATAGTTTACAATTCTCTCCTCCAAGTTTCCCAGGCCAGTTATCTCAGTTCTTTCTACAGAAGAACTGAGAACAGCCACAGTAAGAGTTTATTGCAAGAGAATAATTATGGAATTCAACAAAATGTGAGCATATGCTGGTTCATTTAGAGCTTTTCATCCATAAGAATCCCTAAGTTATTTTCTTCAGGCCTGCTCTCTGCGAGTTCATCTCCAACTCTGTATTTAAGTTGGGGATTGCCCTGACCCAGATACAGGACCTTGCCCTTGGATTTGCTGAACTTCATGAGGTTCACACAGGCCAAGTTCTCAAGTTTGTACAGGTCCCTCTGGATGGCATTCTGTCCTTCTGTCCAAATTTGCCACTGTTGTAAGACAGGGTAGCCAGTGCTTACCTGGTATTTGGACTGGAATTAATAAATCACATGGAAGATAGCTCAGCTACAGCTAGGAACTTGCTGGAAATAGCCTACTGAAGTGAAATAGGAGCTATTTAAGAAGGACCTTTTGATCTGACATTTTAAATATGTATACATTGTTTTTGAGCATTTTCTGCGTTTAATTTTTATTCATTAGATTTTATTTTTACTTACTGTGCTCACTTACTATTGAGGAAGAGTGTTCTTACTTTCCATTGTACCACAAAGCACAATACCATATCTCAGTGGACTCAGAACTGTGGTACAATGAAATTCATAGAGTGAATTTCAAATTGACAGTGTTTACAACCTGATTTATCAGTTATTATCATTAGAGATTATTGGATTGTGTTTTTTCTCTGAAGTTTTTTTTGCTCTGGTGTGTTTTTAATACAGGTCTTTGGTGCACTAGCATCTGAACCATTTAAAGTGAGCGATGGCTTTTATGGCACTGGGGAGACCTTTATGTTCACTTTTTCTCCAGATTTTGAGGTAAGTAGCAATGACTTTGTGTGCTTTTGTTCCCTTCCCCACCACAACCCCAAGTGCATGATCTTAAAATACTTAAGGAATAAATCTAACTGTAAATCTGAAAAATAGTAGAAGTTGGCCCCAAAAAAAAGTCATCACACTAGTTTTTTTCATGGAATCTTTAGGTGCACAGTGAATTGGTAGTGTTTGCACACTCAAGAACACATTCAACCTGACTCTTTAATTGTACTGAAAATTTTTCTACTGTTTAAATTCTTCCATATGTCTGTCTGAACATTCACAAACTACATCCTTTTTAGGGGCATATCATCTAATCTAAGCCTATTTCCTTGATATTTTTCATTGTGTAGGAGTTTTGGTGCTCAAAGACAACCTGGTTTGGAATGGTCTTACTTTAATTATCGTAAGACCTCAGAATTTTTGTCTGCAGCTATCTGTTTCCTGATTTTTTTTTTTTGTCAACTTCCTTAAACTGACCTCTACCCACCCATAATCTCTCTTTACTGATGGTTGGTTTCCCTTCTGCCCAAACAAAGTTGAGATATTTTTACTTGCTAGTCTGTTCTGGTTTTTTTTTCCTTAGGTTTTTAAATGGACAGGAGACAACATGTTCTTCATTAAAGGAGACATGGACTCTCTTGCTTTTGGTGGAGGAGGGTAAGTTACAATTAGAATATGTTAGAAATTTGTCTGGACACCTTTGAAAAGAAAAATTGGAATGTACTTCAGTTTGGTAGCTCAGGATTCAACAGTTACCAGCTAAGAAACTTTAGTATGTCAGGTGTTTACCTTCTGACGCTGACAAAACTTAACAGGAGATTTCTCTTCCCCGTACCATGGCATAAAGTTTCAGCCCTGCAAGGTTGTGATGCTTGACTTGCATGGTCTTCCTATATTCAGAATAGACACAAGATATGGTTGGAAGGATGTAAATGTGAAAATTACGTGTAACTAGAAAAGGCTTGAATTGAAACTGAACCATCCCAAAACATGCCAGGGTCTCCAGAAATCATACATTGTCTTGTCCTGGTTTTTTCCTGCCCATGCAGGTGCATATGCTTCTGGAATGTTTTCCTTATTTGTTATCAGTATTCTCTTTAGATATAAAAGTGCTATTATGTAATCTCTTTAATAAAAATGGAGGAGACTGAAAATCAAGAAATTCTAGTTAGCCTATTTCAGAATATCTGTAGAAGCAATATTCCCAAATTAATAAAACAAATTAATAATAGTAAAAAAATAAAATCCTTGTAGCTTAAATTTATTAACAGCAATGAAGTACTTGTGTTAAAAACTAATTCTTTAATTTCTTCTCCTTTCTAAATTTTGAATAAAAATTAATCGATTCAATGCTTACTCTCTGTCTTTTGCTTTAATACATTGTCTATCTTACAGAGGAGAATTTGCTCTTTGGCTTGATGGTGATCTCTACCATGGAAGAAGTCATTCATGTAAAACATTTGGGAATCACACACTTTCTAAGCGAGAAGACTTCACTATTCAAGACATAGAAATATGGGCTTTTGAATAAGTATTTCACTATTTCTACAGGTTATTGTCCCAAACCTGACATGAATCAGTGCAGCTTAAAAATCCCTAGGAGCAATATAATGTATTTTACTTATCTGTTTTGGTTTTTTTTTCTAATTCTTCAGTGTGGCCATTAGTTATTATTTTTAAATAGTAGATGTTTTTCAATGCATTTGCATCTGTAATATACTGTCATACTTTTTCTAAGCTGTAGACTCTTTTACAAAATACTGACCTTGTGGACTAAAAATTAGCATTAGTTACTTAGAGCCTTGTGGCCTGCAAAATTTTCTTATCCATATTACAGTTGCCTCCCAGGTTTCCCACACACACCTTTCCTGCAATCCTGCTAGGGGGCTGCTTCATTGAATATAGCTTATTATTTTTGTATTCAAATTATGTCTATGAATGAAGTTGCCCTCTGTGAACCTCTGAGAAAGCTGCGTGTGGGTATTTGGCAGCAGCACTGCAGGGATTGGTCCAGACCAATGATGGGTTATTAGAGCGGTGCCACAAGTGGGTGAGAAGCTGAGCATTCCTTCCTAACACATCCCAGTACACACGTGGTGAAGTTAGAAGTTATCCAAAGTCAACAGTGCCACTTGTCTTGTTTCTTGTTCATGTGTAGAAAAAAGTCAGTTAATAAGTGTTGTAGCTGCATGCTGATTGTATTTAAAGAGTGTTTTGCACATGCTGTTAATGATCTGCAGGTTTGGGACAAATACTGACAATATTGAGCTAAGTGGCAAAGACTTACAAAATAGCAAGAGGATGTAAGAATATGATGGTTCCAAAAAATTAAAAGGCTAAAGCAAGCAAAACTCAGTGAACAATTTGTAGCTATAGTAGGGCATTAAAAGTACAGAAACAGATGCATCTTTCTTCAACATAAAGTGTCAGATATATACTATTATACTGTTGTAGCCGTGTAGCACATCAGCTCCAAGAACATAGCTTATTCCTGTCCAAAGAAAAAAAATACTTGTGATGTTTTTGAGTGGGTCTATGTTGTAAATTTACAATTAGCACCAGCTCTGATTAAAATGACATCATGTATCATAGGTAGACAATATTGTAATTCAGTAGACTTGTGGAATATGCAAACTTACTGTCATGTGACCTCAAAAAATAAATGACAGGCTAGAATACAGTTCCAGTAGCTCTTGTCCACTTTTGTAGAAAACTTGATAAGCCATTGTGGCAATAACAGCTCAACAAAACCGTTTGTTTCAAAGCTTTTATTCTATGTTCTGCAAAAAAAAATCCCACAAAACAAAAAAGAACAAAAAAATTGCTGTTAAGTGTGACAGTGACTGACTTTGTGCTGAAATTTCAGCTATTTCAGACAAACATTGTATATTATCTTGTAAATTAATGTTTAAAGTAGTTTTGTTATTAATAGAAAAGTGTTGATTGACGGGTTGCTTATAGCACTTTAAATTATTCTAGAAATGGAATAAAAGCCAAATGGGTTGGCTTACGTAGATGTAGTTGTATATTTCAAAATATTTACATTTCTGGAAAGTTAAAAAAAAACTTATTTGAAGACAGCTTACTGCTATGGTAACGAGAAAGGGCAGATGTTTCATCTATAATATGCTAATGCTCAATATGAATAGAAAAACAGGGCTTTGTTTCCTGTCTCTATGTATATCTCTTTATCCTTATTAGAACTTAGTACAATGTGTAGAGTAAATGTTTACAAAATAAGGAACTGTAAATAAATGGAAATGGCTTTTCTCCCCTTTGGTCTTCCACAGCAGTATTATTGTCTTTGTGGAGTTACAACTGATTATTACAACAAAAAAAAAAATCCTGTAATGGATTTCAAGTACTATAAGCTCACAGTGATGTATAGCAAATAAATCTAAATATATGTAAAAATAAATGTGAGTTGGAGTTCATTTACGAGGTCAAGTTTATGTAGAAGCACAAATGCTGTTTTTTGCTGTTCATTTAACAACTAATGTGTAGATGGATTTTCTCATCTTTCTTGGCATTTCTGGGGCTTTTTAAAGCCCTGTGGGAAGCAATGGGAATGAAATAGATTGTCTTCAACCATTTTGAAGAAGGAGAGGGAAAAAGAAAAATCTCAGATCATCCTTGCTGACAAAACCGTTAATTCAACTGCATAGTCTCTATCCTAAGTTCATATTGCACATAAAGCATATTTTGGTTTTTTAGAGGGTGGTGTGAAGAATTTTATAAATAATGATACTTTGAATAATGAAATGGCACAAAAATCTTCAGTAGCTGAATGTTTCCAAGTATTGGACCAGTCTTGGAAAAGCAAATAGGAAGCAAAATAGTGGAACTCAAGGATAGTGTTTAGTAAGCAGTACAGTAGCAATCATGCTTGTAAAATACTAAATTAGTTAAGGAATTAGTTAAGGAATAGAAGGACATTTGATTTAAAGCATAAGTGACTGTGGCAACACTTAGTGAAGCAACTAAGTGTAAGGGATCTGTAGAAAGTAGTGCATGTCTATTTAGGCAAGACCATGAATTTTAATTCCAGAGGTGTAGTTGATTTCTGTATGACACACATGAAAGCACTGTCTTCATGTCCCTTCTTCCTTCAGTTCATTATCCTTTTTCTGTTGTTGAATTCCTTTCCATCTTTCCTGGAGAGGTTTGTTTCTGTGGTTGTAAAGCGTTGGGGTTTGACATTTGCTGAAGGCTTATGAGACCCATTATCTGGAGTTGGCTGCCAGAACAGGGTACTCAGCATACAGTACTTGGATGGATTCACTGAGTAACTTGATGTTTTATTTGGGTACCTGGGATCCAAAGATGAGGTTCTTTAAGTATCATTTTCTAGCTCTATAAATCCTATCTGTGTTAGTTACTGCTTTTGTATAATCTCCAAAAAGCTCATAATTTATGACATATGGCTTGTGCTTGCATCATCCTGCTCACCTGTTTATATTGCTTTAGAGTTATTTTTTTGTACAGGAATTAGACTGTCTGCATAAAATTTTCTCTTGGAAGATGAGTAAGAACATTGACTATTCCTTCAGCTTCAAATAAGAAAATAATCTTGTATTCTTCATTCAGTATTTAAATCTTAAATCTCACTGATATGTTCTGCCTTCATAAAAGAACAGATGTCATCAGGGTATTTTACTGTTGTCATTGCAGTTTGGAACTCAAGGGAACAAAACTCCTCTTTCTCCTCTGAAAGAGTACGTGCTATTGCCATGATAAGGGGCCTACACTGTGCTGCTGGAGCAGAGAGAGGAATTGTCCAGCTGAGGGAATGGTGTACACTTGGTGTAGTATGTGCAAGCCAGTCCTGCTGGCTGTCTCACTGCAGATGTGCCAGTGCCAGCTCTGCGTTCTGCTGTCCTGCTTGTCTTACAAGCTTTGTAATCACAGTTTGATTTCTCTTGTCATAATTACACTGCTAATAGTACATGTGCTGTTGAATGCTGAACTGCTTTGTGCCCTGAGGTGTCAGCAGTGGCTTTAGTTGAGATGTTGGGGCAGTGCAATGTGTACATAGCAGCTGAAATGGCTGTGAGAGGAGGGCCTGCCAGTATCTGTTCTGTGATGAGTAATGATTGAACATACCACCATGAATAGTATGCTCTTCACTGCAGCTCATTTTATTTCAATAGCCTTCCCCTGTTTGAAAAGTGAGCTGTATTACTGAACCTTGGTTGTACAGAAACATTTGTAAAAAAGGAATTATTGCTGTGGAGGAGGGAGCTGATTTCTACTGTGTGGGATACACATCCAATGAAGCTTCCACTCACTTCTAGCCACTGCAGCAACTGTGGTAAGACTTGGAAAAATACAAAGGTGTAAATGTCAAATTTATTTCTCTGATACAAGTTCCATGCTGTCACTTAAACTTGATAGCTGTATTAGAATATGAAAAATGTATGTAAGTTCCTACAGAAGAAGAATTTTTTTCCTACCGAAGATGTGAAAAAACAATGCTAGCTTCAGACAGGAGAGTGCAGGAGCTCTGTTTCAAGTAAAACATTTTGGGACTGATTACAGTATTGAAGAAAAGAATATGCAACTATAAGCTACCATGAGTGTAGCTGAGAGTTGCTCATTGTCTCAAAGGTTAAGGATTTTATTTTCAAAGAAAGTCAGAACTTAGGAAAGCAGGTCTTAAATAAAAATTTATAGAGACTGCTTTAATCAAGCAGGTTTTGACCTTTATCATCTCTCTGCTTAGAATATTTAAATTTGGCAGAGGTTGTATTAGTTTCACAGGAATGTAACAGTATAGTAGGAGAGTTTAGGGTGGGTAATTCAGGGAGTATTTTTGTTGGTAGTTTTTTAATGAGATCAGATTTATTATCTCCTACACCATGGATAAATTTGTCACACAACTTAATGACTTAATTTAAAAAGTGCTGTAAAGCATATAACCTACATGAAATGCTTCCACACACCATAACTTATATCAGTGTTTAAAGTTTTTTTACAAAAATGGTAAATTATTTTCAGAAATTAGAAGTCTTTTCATGATACAGCCTACTGAAAGGTAAATAGTGGAGAGTAGTAGGAGCAAAAATACTCATTATGTCATATGGTTTTCTCATCTGATTGGAAATAAAATAGTTTGAGGGGAAGAATAGGGAAGAGATGGGGGTTGGGTTTATTTTGCATAGATTGTAATGCTGGGATGACTGAATAGGAGGCTTAAGTTACCTGCAGTGAGCTACCAATTGGTGGGGTTGGTGATATATAGCAGTGATTACATTGTTATGGCTGCTGTGTTTTCCTGAGGTAGGATGAAAATTCCCATGAGGTAGGATGTGAATTCTCACTTAACACTTACATGCCTTTAGTGTGTATTGTTTGTACAGGTGTTTTGTGTAAGGTCTGTTCCGGTGTACTCTGAAATCTTTTTCTGATGGACAGAGAAACCTTCACAGGAAGTATTTTAACAGCCTATGAAAAGGAGAATATATGAGTGCTTATATTTTGAAGCAACTTACTGATATTTTACTTCACTGAATACGCACATGTATTTATTTTCTAGAGTGTGGGAGAATAACCCAAGGAAAAAATTAAGGGTTTTATTTATAGTTCATGTATTCCTTTGATGACCAAATTTTGTCAAGACAATTTAGACAGCTATAAAAGGTCATTATATAGAGATGTAAAGAATAAGTGAAGAATATGCAGGTAAAAATTATGCTATGTAAGTATTACACTAAGACATCAGTTTTGTAGGTCAACTTGAGTAGTCTGAGATCTCAAGAAAATATTAAATAAGCTCCATCAATTCCAACTTACAATTCTTTTCTTCTATAGAGTCACATACTATAACTATGCCTAAAGTATTAATGATTTACATAGATTTAGAATAGATGTAGTAGTCAGTTCTTGTATCATTAAGTTATAAAATATTTCATTTATTTGTATATTGAAGCTTCAAACTGGAGTACCCATACTCATAATAAGACAGCAATATTTGTTTTATCAGAGACAAGATGTTAATACACCTCTACTTCTGTAAGAAGATATTTGCTCTTTCAGTTTGAAAGAATATTAAGGGGGAAAAAACCACTTCTTTTTCATTACTTGCCCAGGCATCTGCTCTGAAACAAATGCTTTTCATGTGAAGCATACACATTTTACCAGGACAGCTATTTTTACAGTAGCAGAGAAACTGATCTCTCTAATCCAGTAAGTAGCAGAGACCTTAGAGAGCTCAGATTTGTGAATAATACAATTTTAAGTCCTAGAAGTATCGGTTCATTAGCATTTAGTCCTCTTCAGCATCACCTGGACTGAAATACTTGCTTTGAGTGACGTTGGAAGGGCAAATGCTGTAAAATTAGGTCAGTATTTCTGTGTGTGTGGAACAACATTTTCCTCAAAGTTATGAATGTTGTTTCTGTCTTTTCTCACAGAGGTACATTTCAGTGGAAGATGATGATGTTAGTCACTTTTTTGCTGTATACAAAAGTACAAGTACCTGGCTAGTTTTTATATGTTACATATTATTTTTCCCTGTATTTGTAACAACAGGATCAGCATAGATAATCAGATGAGACATTACACAATATTGCGTAGAAGGTATTTTTAGGTAGCTATTTAATCAAAACTTTTTTATTCATTACATTCCAACCTCCATAAGTTTAAATATGAAACAATCTAAAAAATTAGTTATATAAATAAAATAAATATATAAAACCCCATTTATAAAAAGAAGAGTTTGTGATATGTAAGAGAAAGCTGTGTCAACAGTTGTATCAACAAGAGAATACTGCAGTAATAGTTACATATCGTGCTTGTAAAGAAAACAAATGTGATATCCTTGATTCTGTATTAAAATAAGGTTGTTTTACTTGTATTTAAATCAGTTAATTAGGAAGTGCATGCACAAGACCATTTTTCAGATCAAAAACTTTGTCTGAGTTTATATTGTCATTCAGCTTCTGATCTGGCATGTTTCATATTCCTGTAGCTATTTATATTGCTATGGGCTTTTATCATCAGCTGGTTATATTCCATATAGATTTTTTCCTCCTTATTTTTTATGTAGTAATTAACTTAATTGTCCTGAAAGCACTTCTGGTACGAAATGAAGTCCATTTGGATGCTTTCGTTATCATGTACTAGTTCTAAAATACATATTTCAAAAAATACTCTTTTCTATGTGGTGAACAGGGGAATCTTATATTCAAAATGTGCAAATGCTAATGGCAAGGGAGAAGAGGAGGAAAGTTTTCCAAAAGTTATTCTGGTTATAGTCTAACTTATTTTAATAAAGTAATTATGACATTATCGTCTCTTCCTTGCCATAACATTTCTCCTTCAAAGTCCACCAGCCCATGTTTCCTAGCTCTCATCAGAATCCCAACAACCTTATCCGAAATACGAACGTATCTGTCAAAGAGTTCCCCAAAAGTGACTTGGATCTTGCCGTCGGGCCGTGGCCTGGCCATGGATTCAATGATGAAGCACATGTCCCTGATCTCCCGGTGGATGTGGGCCTCGGCTCTCTTGGCTCTCTCAGCAGTTTTGGTTCCTTCCTTCGGGTGCCCGTATCCTTCATCTCCTTTGTGCAGGCGCGTGGACATGGCCAGCTCGTGGTCGAACTCCTCGCTGAAGGGGTTCAGCTTCTGCGTGATGATGTGCTGGTCGGCCCATTCCTGCCACCTGTCCTTGAGGCTGTGCACGGCGCTGCATTTCCTGCGCGCGTTGCTGCGCGCCTCCTCGCTCAGCCGGCTGGCGCTGAAAGACACAAACACACCCGAGTTTGCATCTCCTCCTTTCCTGAGGCAGTTCTGCTGTTTGTTGGTCTCTGCTGTAACTGGGTTCTCTGGGTTTGGGACCACCTGGAATCCACCAGGTGGCACGAGTTCACCACTTCTAAATTAGCTCTCTAGGGGCTCTTCGTCCACATTCAGTTTGCTCACAGAGGCAAGTTCCATGATCACAGCTTTATCCTGTCTACACTACCACCTTCCAGCCCCTCTCTGCGCCCATTTTAACAAACTTTGCCCCAGAATGACTTAATTCTGTAAAGGAGCAAAACAGCATGTTGCTGATTACCTGCATTTTCTGTACCTTTGGTCAGTCATGCAATTCCCCATTCCTGCCTGCTTGGCCGAGCCTGAAGTGTGCCTGCCCTGAGGTAAGAGATGCTGATTGCTGTACTTGTCTGACCTGGCTGAAAACTTGATGGTAGTGCCTAGAAAAACCTGTCCTCTGTTACAGATGTCAATGATTATAGCAACAACAAAAGCCTAATTGACAGAGCCATAGCTCTGTCTATGCTTCTGTATCTGGAGTACGGTTCTGAACAAATATTGAAGTCGAAAATTCACATTCTCATAGGTAGGGTATAGAAGCCTGGAAGTGTCAAGGACAAAGGATAAGGAAACACCTTCAGAGATTCTTTTTTTTTCTTTTTTAATGTGTGCAATAGTTCTGGATGACTCCAGGCACTCACTCTATCCTCTTGTGGCCAATCTCACATGTTATGGGGGAGCTATGGATAGTCTGAGCTAGTCATTGTGCTGTCCGCATCCTGTCAGTGTGTTTGTACAGAACTCAGTTGGGACTGTGCTGTGCTGTGGCTGTGCCTAGGTAATTTGTTTTCTAATATTTTTACTCCCCAATAGGCTGCTCTGAAACTCCTCAGTAATGTCAGCTGAATATTAACACTGGAGAATCAAAACGCACTTAGCAAACAGTACACAGGGCAGCAAAGTTGCAGAACATTCTGTTCCCCTGCTGTTGGGACATTCCTTTGTTTTCTGCTAAGCTGGTTGAAATAGAGTAGGAGTCATAGAGATGTCCTCAGTTCAGATTGGTGCACCAGAAAGATGCCAGTATTGGGCAGGGCTATGCTAGGGTAAGAATTGCAAACACCTAGTGCCAGGGATAGAAAAAGAACTAGGAGAGCTGTACTACTTTATTAGCTGTGGAATTGCCCTAAGACTGCCTTAGCTGTATTGAGGAACTGTTTAAAAAGCTCCAAAATACTCTTCCCTATCAATTTGGTGAAAAACCATCAGAAAAATTGAGCATACTGAGTTGCCAAGTAAGTGGACCTTACTTCTGTGGTGTGACTACAGAGCATCCTGAGAGTAGGCAGTGTGTCTGTAGCTGTAATTTTGTGTAAGTGACTAACAGGTAGGTGTTGCCAGGAAAGCATCAAAATACACTAGTGGGATAAGTCTAGACAATTTGGTTTCCTGACAATAAATGTAATGCTCCTCTATATGAGCTACTGTCATACAGAGAAAAGGAAAGCTGTGATCCTCTGTCCCTTCACCTGAATTGTGCCTTCATTGTCCAGAGGAGCTGGCAGCATAGGGTTTGGTGATGCAAAGGAATTTGTCTCCTGAAGCCTATGGCTATCTCAAATGTCACAGAAGCCCTGTGCCAGCACAGTCTGAACTCCAACTGAAGCTCAGATTGCTTCACTAGTTCTTCATGTGGGAAGCTATCAGTTAAGACATGGGAAAAAAAAATCCTAAGTGAATCAAAATTGCCTTGAAGAAGTGATGCCATCAGTCTCAGTGGAGTTTGAGCAGATATCATCATGGAGGGTTTATTCCTCAGCCACAGCCAGCTGCTTCCCCTTCTCTCCAGGGACTGTGACCTCTGACAAAGTCCTAGAGCTTTGTTTCCCCAAGTTGAGCAAAGAGAGGGAGTGAGACAGCAAGAGGCTGTGCACTCCTTGTTACTTGCTGTAATTTAATGGTCTAGAAGTATTCCCTCCTTTTTCTACTGAAACTAATTTTCCGTTTTAGCAGAATATCATTACTGTCTTCCTCATCCAAATCATCTGCTCAGTGGTTGAGAAAATCATCTATCCTTTTGCTTTTATTGTGCCTCACGTGGGCTTGAAAAAACTTTACTTTTTAAATGCAGCTTGCTATTTAACTATTTTTAGTTGCTGAAGTGCTATTTTTGCCATTGTTTAGCTTAATGACTGGTTTAAAATGTGAATTGTGTACACATAGAAGCATTTTTTCAGGTTTTACTGTACCTACACAAAGGATTGTGCACCCAAAGTGAAGGTTATGAAATTCTACCCACTCTAAGAAGTGCTTTACAAGCAACAATCAAGTAAGTTAACCTGTTAACCAGAATGATCATCCTAAATGCATTCTGACCTTCTAAGCAAATAATGTCCATGTTGCATACTTGCCCTGGTTTTGTCTGTAGGGGAAAGGTATGAATCCCACTTTAATGTTTTGAGTTTCATATCCCTTTTTTTGCATCCCTTTTGCTCCTAAGCAGGAACAGAATAGTGTCTCTTATGCCAGTAAGAGTCAACAGCCCTTCTGCTAAGGAAGCAACCTTATTTTAATAAGTAGTGAAGCTGGAAATAATGAAGGTGCTGATGTGAAGAAAATGAACTACTTGCACTGATGCTTTTTTCCTGGAATTTGGAGAAGAAAATGGGAGATATGCTTTAACAACTGTGTACTTATGGCCTTTTTGAAGAAGATTAAACTGCTTTGAAAGGTTCATAAGGCTAGCAGGCTGAAATATTATATTCTGAGGCTGTAAAATTTTAATAAATGAACAGTTTAAAAAGTTCAGTCCTGATAGCAGCACTCTAAGTGCAGAAAATTATTTCTGTATCTGATATCAGTGGATGAAAGAGCTGTAAGTAACATAGAGGGTGTTATTTCAATAATTTGGACCAGAGTAAATAAGGTTAATCTTTTTTAACAGTAGCAGCGCTAAAACTATACACCTGAGGAAATACATAAGTTCAACAGAAACTAGATAGTTGGTCTGTTTCTAAAACAACACTTGAAATTTAGAAGATTGTTTTAATTGAAGTTGTTTACACATAAGTGCTGCAAATATGTCTTTTTTCCACTGTATATGTGGAATCTTTGGTTTGAGGTCCTAACTTCTGTGAAAGGATGGGCATACAGTCCTTGCCAAAAGCAGGTACCACAAACTTTCAAGCCCTAGATTAGTGGGGAGCTTTTTTCACTTAGGCTGTTAACCATTTTCTTCTTGCAGGAGCTGACTGCTCAGCTGTACAACAAAGCATTGTTCTAATCCCATTTGAATAGTTAAAATAGCTCTGGGGATTGTGTTCAGATAGCTGTGCTTAAAGGTACTGTGTGGTTGAAATCCATAACTGTGTTAGTCACAGTCTAATGGTCACAATAATGCTCACCAGTAGTGAGGTGTGAAACCAAAACAGTGACCATGATACTGCCTGCCTGTCTGCATAGGAATGACAAAGTGTGTTTTGGCATTTTCATCAGTTTTTCATTGTTGGTGCTGATCTAGTTTTTAATTTCTGAAAATGTGATTGAGATATGGTATGAACTTGGGGTCCAAGATACTGTGGAATTTTCCTTTCTTTGAATTCATCCAACTTCATGGAAAGCTTCCAAAGAGAAGCAGTGAATCCAACTTATGGTAGGAAGTATGTTCAAGTAATTCCTGCAGCATTAATTTGGGACATTGTCTTCAAAGTGCTCCTGAGAGTATTTACAATATATACTAAGCGAAATAATGAATAAGGATTTGGAAATATTACTTGTCAAATATATTGATCTAGACAACATTTGCTGAAATAAATTAATAACTGAAGGCACTTGATGAGGTAAAAGTTGTGATTCTGAAATATGGACTGAAGTATTAAGAAGTAAGTAGTTATTTTGATGAACCGGTAAATCCAGTGTGAAAATTAATATCTCCCAAATTAACATCTCCCAGATATAACTTCCTGACTTTTTGTATTAGGTAGGTAGTGCAGTGTTGTTGAGTTACTATTTAAGCACAGAGTGAAAAGTGAAAGGTCTCCTGAATTTTGATTAATTTCTTCTAAATCAAAAATAATAGTTTAACCACTTTCTACTATTCCCCCACCCCCATTTTCCTCATGGACAGCTGTACCCCTGTGCCATTTGTGTTGGTGTAATGAAGATGCTGTACTTACACAGATGGGACAGGCCGTTTGATCCTCACAGACGTCACCTCCCGGTCACTGTCTTCCTGCTCGAGCTTGTCCTCTGCTTCCCCATAGCCACTGTCCTGGGCATCCAGGCTGTCCTCACGACACTTCAGCAGCAGCTCTCCCTTGCCCCCATCTTTGTCCTCTTCTTCCATCTTCTCCCAGCCTTTGGTCAGCTCTGATACCACATTTGAACACTTCCTCCTTATGGTTGAAGGTAATCTGCTATTAAGGATTTTGTCAATAGCATTTGATTCTTCTTTGATTTTGTTTATCTCAGAGCTGCTGTTGTTGTTCTCGTATCTTTCACTGAGGAGGCTGACATCGCCCCCTCGTTCGTAGCCTTTGCTGATGACTGTTTTGGTCACCTCTTTGCTTTTGATGCTGAACATTTTGAGGTCTTCATCAGATTCCCTTGATTTATTTTCAGCATCTCTTATTGTCACCGATTCCTTTGCTAAGGATTTTTCATCTTTTTCTTGGTCCCTCTTGACAGATGGAATTTGCCATTTTTCGAAGGAACTTTCTTGTACAGGCAGAGCTGATGAGCTTTCTGCATTGGGGACCCATCCGGAGGGCTCTTGCTCTTGCTTTTCATGGTGGTCAGATGCCCACTGCTGCCAGCCTCGTGCCAAGCTGAAGACCTGGCTGGCCATTCGGATCTTGTGGACAGCCCTTTTCACAGGAGCAGAGCTCGGCTTTTCCTCAGGAGCCATGTTGCTATCTGCTGCCATCCTGGCTTCTCTCCTTCTTATCCTCAGCACCTTCTGAATGGACTTCCTGAAGTGAATAGTGCTCTCTGAAGAGTCCCACACAGATTTAAATAGAAGCAGGAGCAGTTGATGCCCATGGAAAATATGTGAAATGCTTCTCACAAAGATACAGTATCCTCACTCTTGCAGAGGTCTTTTTTTAAAACGCAGGGTTACATTTCATCACAGCAGATGAATGATGCATGATGTAAACAGTGTGACAGACCTGTGCTGGAAATAGTGGGAAAGTAACAGCTCCTTTAGTTCCCCCCTCCTTGGGATGGCTGAATTCCCAGTTTGTTGGCAAGGGTCTTGTTCTTTTGGAAAAGCAGCACTTGGGTTAGAGATCTTGATCAGAGTGACTGAAAATGCTAAATGTGAAGGGCTGTCAGTGCTTAGGAACTTGGGCCAGAGTGGACACTCCTCATCATCACAAGAAAATAGTGGCCCTTGTCTTGGACTGTGAAGTCAGAAGCAAGTTATGACTGAGAAATTTTTAGAGGTATTTCCTAAAAGGATACTGGGTGACTTTTTTTCTTATTGCTCATGTGTCCAAGGAAGTTGAGGTTTGTTAATTTTTTAAAAGGTATTTATGTGTTCTCTTCCCTGTCATTATCTATTAATGTCTGTCTCTTTAGAACGTGGCTTCAGGGGGGCCTGGGAACACTATCATGTTTGGTGTCAGCTCTAAGGAAGAGGGAATCACTATGTCTGGAAGTCTGACTTGATCAGATGGATGAATGATCTCCAAGTTCTGGGGTTTTGAGAAAATAAAATATAACCTATTTAATTCCTCACTGCTTTTCAATAGAGTTATATACAGTATAATTATTTTTACTGAGTACAATGTAGAAAAAACCATTTTTTTTTAGGAAACCTTGTGATTTGCTCATTCCAGAAGACTTCCTGGAGTGTGTTCATATTTGAACTTGTAAAATTGTTTAGTGAATTGATACATCCATTGTTGCATGGTAGTAAACATTTTTCTGAGATATAGTCCTGTGATATCTTATTTCTTAGTATAATGTTTCCTAAATAGGAACGGAAAATGTCATTGCTTTTTCACTCCATCATGCCTTGCAGATTACAGGATGACCCGTGGCACTTGTCATGTGATGCTCTGAGGCACTCAGAACTTCAAGGAATTCTGTTGGCTTTGTTGGTGTTACGTCAGAGATAAATATGGACTCTTGTACTCTGCCTTTTTTTTTAATCTCTCTGTTAAAGGCTGGGCTGTTTGAAGTAGGTCAGATCATACTTAGCTCTTGATTAATGCTATAAGGCTACATCATACCTTTGACTTCCATGTGGAATTCCTCATTAATCTGTGGAGCAATTTCCTCTTCAAAACTGATGACATAATGAAAGGTAGTGTTGCTATTAGACATTTACTCATGCTTTTATTTTAGAAAAAAGTATGTCAGCTCTATGTACTGTACAGTCTCAGCTATTGCCCACTGCGTCAGCTGTGAGATGTACCCATACAACTCGATTAAGGAGCATGTGTCACCAAACATTTATTTTGGGGTCATTTTTAGGCTAATCAGGAATGGGACCTTCCTGTGCTTAGAATTTACATATGTCCAGGCACTCATGCAGGGGAGTGTATGCTCCCTAAAATAGAGGGAACAGGCAAGTGAAAGAAAACACTGCACATGCAGAATAGGACTATTAAATCAACCAGTTCCTTATGTCATTCTGTGTGGTTTCTGGAGAATAAGGGTGGCTGAGGCTTTAAGAATGAGCTGAAAGCTAAACACAGATAAGGGGTCAGGCCAAGGAGGGACTGCACTGAAACAAGGGACTGTGGAAGGACAACCCTGGAGTGTAAGGCCAATAGAGATTCCTGTTATAAGGCAGGGTCAGCTCCATCCCCAGGTGTCCTGGATCCTGTTTTACCTGCTCTTAAAGACTACCAGCAGTAGATGCTCCTCACTGTCTGGGCCATCTATTCCACTGGTTAACTGGTTGTGTTTTGTAATCAAAGGCCTCTTCTCAGTTAATTCTGTGAATACTTTTGAAGTCCTTGAACACTTGTGCTCTCATACAATATTTGCAAGTAGTTGTATTGAAATTCATGGCACTGAAAAATAATGGCATTAATGAGGAATAATTAGAAATTACAGCACATTTCAAAGAAGTTGTTAATAAAGAGACTTCTTGGGTTTTCTTTTCTCACAGACTTGACCTTGCTATACTGATCATAGTCCTACAGACTTAATGCTTAGGTAGTTTAGATAAATGATAATGAAATGTTACAGACTAGTGAAAAACACCAAGATTACAGATCTAAACTACTATTAAATCCATATTGCACAACAATATGTTAAATAAATGTTTAATTAAAATTGGTCACTGTATTAAGCTGAAGTGTTAGCACAGACTTGTCCAAAGTGCCAGTGAAACTTAGATATAATTAATCTGAGGATAAATATCTTTATAATGCTTAATTTAAGGTGTACAATGATGTTGCCTTAAATGTGTTGAATGTGATCTCATTTTATATCGTGGTGCTGCCATCAAGAAGTTAATTTTAAGTATAAATTATGTCCAAATCATCCAGTGATATTCATACGTTGTGTATTGTTTTCTTTGCAAATGTTTTATTGCAGTAAGACTAGAATTTATTACTTCACAATTTTAAATTTTTATTCTTAATGAGACAATCAGGCAAGGTCACATTTCTGTGTGTAATTTCCCTTCTGTGTCTTCCACACGTCACAAGGTCACAAAACGTACTCTAAATGCTCAGCAAGGCTGTGTGAGGATGACTGTCACAGGCTTTCACAAGTTCAGCAGCTATCCTTGAGGCCAGAGTGGAGGGACCATTTCTTGCAGAAGACCTGTAGGAGAAAAGGTAATTGGAGAAATATTAACTTTGATGAGCAAGCTTGACACATGCTGAAGTTGTAAATTCCCTTTGTCCTTGACCCTGGCTGCCTACACTTCTGGGATTTAATCTCTTTGACATCTTTAGACAAGTCTGCACATGTCCATAAGACCTTGTTGCTGCTTGTGGATTGCTGCATTTCACATAATACCTCTGACTTCCTGAATCCAAAGCTGTGAAGGACCAGCTGAGGGGTTGCCAGTGTCAGAGATAAAAGTTGGGATGTTTTTGCTGTGTGATTGTTTGGTTTTGTTTTCCCCCTGGATAGATTTTTCCCTGTATAAACTGTTTAAAAATCCTTTAATTTTCTCTTTGCTGTGGAACACTAACAGTCTCTGGGAGACCAGTATGTATCCTTCATACATTACTTTACCTTGTCAGACGTTGACATAAGTTATTCAATGTTTTTGATTCAAAGGAATTTAATTTTGAACCAATTGCAAGTGTATGAAAGATGCTGTGTTCCTCTCTAGAGTTAGTGGTGAATAATGAGAACAAGATGTGTTTCTTTCTTAAGTATAACCAGCTGCCATTATCAGGAATCTCAGGAATCCTTTTCACCATGACAAAGTTAAAGTACATTGTGTCATAACATCATACGCTGCCAGTTATCACAGGAAACCTGTAAAAAGAGTCAGAGTTTGGGATTTCCTTATTTTTAGAGTTCATGTCAAGCAAATTCCTTCTAACAACAGCAGTGAGCCACTGTGTCTCATTCAGTGTGCAGTTTCATGGACAATCCAGGTGTCTGAGCTCCAAGAAATGGATGCTCCTGAGCCTTTGGACTGGGTTGTGTCCAGCCATTAACAGAAAGCAGTTTATGCATTCATTGGTGCAGTTTCTTATAGTTGCATCCTGTATCTGGCCACAGCCTTTTTTGTTTAACTGATATTGTGTTGTACTGAGAAATTATCCCTGTGTAAATACATGGAATTTTGAGTCTGCCTTTGATTATGTATCATCAGGATTCAGCTATATGAGAGATCAGGGCTTATCCATGACCTGTCGTGGCAGCACTGCTCTCTGGAGGAAATAAATCCAACAATTGAGAAGAAAACCCTGGTCAGAACCAAGGCTGACAGAGTCTCAGCTGTGCAAGGGTAATGGGAAGAGATGCCCTATCCAGAGGAAGCAGCTGCAGTGATTTGTGGAGCACAGCCCCAAAGCTCCTCTCCCTCCAGGTGAGACAGATTTAAATGCAAGCCACCCAAATAACAGAGAACAGCCCTGTAAATTCTCAACTGGCCGAGGATGAGAATTCAGCATAATTTTTCACTGCAGTCTAGTAGAGAGACCTGGCTGTTGGAGCTGACAGAAACCTGGTTCAGGATGGGTTTACATGCATCCGTGTATATTCAAGTTCCTACCCAAGCCCAGCTAGTCAAGTGGCAAAACTCTTTGCTGTCTTGAATACCTTATTCCTCTAAAGTTGTATTCACATTTCAGAAGATGAAAACTGAGACTGGGATGTGGAGCCTTAAAGCACTTTGGCACCCTTTTCCTACTTTTGCAAATAGTGCCCACAGCTTTTTTTTTTTGGGGGTCAGAAGCTTGCAAGAAATCCATACAAGTTTAATCAAGTTTATACAGGAAAGGGAAGAAGAGGTAAGACCACATGTTTTTAGTCCCATTTTACCTTTGAGCATAAATACATATCTTATTTTAATATCTACAGTAAATGAACAGAAACAAGTAACAAGCAGTAATGAAGCAAATTCTTTTAAAAGTGTAAGCAAACCCAGGAAATCATTTGGATCAGGCATTTAGTTCTACTTGCATTATGAAGGAATTTCTAAAGGTCATTTAAACAAGATAGCCTTTGAAATAAATCCACAAATATGTTGCTGTTCAAGGTTATATTGATCATATCTATTTGTCAGTGAATGGTTATGCCTTTCTGATAAGAAAATAATGTAATATTATAAGTAATTTAATTTTGTGGTTCCAACTTGCTGACGTATCTTAGTTCAAAGTTTACCTAGAAATAGTCTTACAGCTGTGAGAATATGGCCTTTTTGCTGCTATTGAAATCTGAGAAGAACACTGGATACAAGGAATTTAAAGTCTTCACATAACTTTGCAATACAAGACGGATGGGAGGCATACCAGAAGAGGAGAACTCGAAATCAGATACCTGGATGTAATATGAGAGATGATAAATGTATTTTACACATCTACAAGAAAGAAATCACAGGTTAAAAAAATAAATAAAAGCACAGTTCTATGTGGTAAAAACATGTTACAAACAAGAGATAAGAGGCATAATCAAATCAATGTTCTCCAGGTATTAACAAGGCAGTGCTTCCATGCATTGTGGCTTTTATTTTTAAGGGTAATATTAACTAACTGCATGTTTCTGCTAATGGGTGTTTCTCAGATTTCAAGGTCACAAATGCGAGAAGAAAATAGAATTTTTTAAATACAATTTAAGAAAAAAATCTGTCAGGGACAGTATTTGATTAATTAGAGCAGTACAAATCAGACCTGAATGAACCACTTTATAAGTGTGCTTATCACTTATATGTTTAAAGTGCATTTACTTTCAGTTATCACTGCATGTGCATCACTTGGTTCTTTTTATTGTCTTTACCGTCTACTGTATTTATTAGCATATTAAAATCTGTCAATAGAAAGTATAAAACATAAACAGTTGTGCCTTCAATGTGTATAGTGGACCTACCATGGGTTTTTGGAAGGATCATGGAAAATTTACATTTAACTTCTAATAGAGTTGCTAGTTATTGTCTTTACATTGTAAATATTGCAACTTTAAGAAAAATTAGTTTCTGAAATTATCTTTTGAGAATGGAAAACAGACTGCAAATTTTAGGAAATATGTTTGAATGAAGAAAACTCTACACAAAAAAAATTTAAAAACCCAGAAAAATGGAGTCTATACATAATACAAAAAAGCAATATTTCATTATTTGCTTCAAAGTGTAATTCAGAACCAGTCTCAGAACTCAGAAAAGAAGCCTCAGTATAATTTTGGTAATTTATTGTGAAGATTTTTTAATATTCACTGAGGGAAATACCTTGAATTAGGTAAATACTGCATTTCTGTTTTAATCTATCAATTGGCTAAAGCAATTACCATATTTTCAATGCCTCAGTCAAAATCACACTCAGCTCTTTTGTTATTCCATATCCTGAAAGATCCTGACACAAAGGATTGTTTGAAACAATTGACGTGACGGCTCAGATTTGGAGCTATCTGTGGTAAAAAGCAGAAATCCTTTTGACTAATTCATTGTGGTTTTTCTTGCGGAGTGGGGGATCCCATTTTGGAGGGGTAGCAGTGTGGGGGATCCCATTTTGGAGGGGTAGCAGTGTGGGGAATCTCATTTTGGAGGGCTAGCAGTGTGCTGAAGCTGTAACCCGTGGCTGCGAGCCGTGACCTTTGGTAGCGCGGATGAATTCCCGCGGGTGCCGCTGGCTCTGCCCGCTGCCCCCGCTGTCACATTCCACTGCCCCGGGTGGGACAGACCCTTATTTATGAGCTCTCATTCGGGCACCAGCTGCTCTAGCAGCGTGCAGCTGTGGTGGTGTTAGCACAGGCAGACCCCTGGCTTTAGGGGAGGGGCAGTCTGGTGGCCAGCCTGCGCGAGGAGCGCTGCGCTCTGGAGCTGCTTGCTCAGCCCTGTTGGCTTCAGGTGTCAA
The DNA here is from genome assembly GCA_013396995.1 of Dicaeum eximium. NCBI lineage: Eukaryota > Metazoa > Chordata > Aves > Passeriformes > Dicaeidae > Dicaeum > Dicaeum eximium. Next base: position 316,480 of record VWZP01000060.1, on the reverse strand, counting down.
GCAGTGAGTGATGGGAAATGCTGGAAGATCATGTGATATTTACAGTGCCATATGGACATTTCCTTGGCTCATGACTAAGCTTCAGTCGCCGAGGAAGCCGGCAATGAGGAGCAATGATGGGCCTAGTTTTCATCAGAAACTTCTAAACCACTGATTAAGCCATTAGATCAAATTCCATTAATAACCATTCCATTAATAACCATTAAATTCCATCAATAACCATTAGATTAAATTCCACACCTACCTCATTTTAAAACTATGCTTCAGACATCTGCCTTACTTCTTACATGATGTAACAGTAATTAACAGGCCATGATTATGGGGTAAATTCTTTGCAAAAAGAAGGTGAGAGTAGAGGAGTGGGAGCTTGAGGTCATTATTTAAAACTGCCCATCATTTGATTTGCAGTATGGGAGCAAGCTATATATTTCTCTTGGATACAAGGATACCTAATTGCTGGTAGTGGCACCCAAACTGGAATGAACTGTTCTGGGAGACAGTGACAAGTATCTGGTCATTTTTGTCATCAACTTGATCTTCTAATTGTGTGGCTACCTCATGCTTCAGCACAGAGCCTGTTAATCCAGTGAATGACTTAGTGATTCAAAATATAGATTGGTGTCCTAACAGTGAAGGGAAAAATCAACTTCCTCATCCTCTTTGCTTGACTGAACCAAGACAATATCCATCACAATGGTGTCAGCCATTTCGGCACAGAAAATCTGGGGAGGTGGTGAATTTTCAACCGTGGTTTTGATATTTGAAACTATGTGACTGGTTAGCTTGAAGTGTTTTGCTTCTCAGGCAAGTAAACTGATTATAGTTCTCACTGGACTGGAGACCTGGACCTTCCTGGCTCTTTCTCTACATCATTAGTCACTGCTGGATTAATCCAAATTAGTCTTGTATATCCCAGGAGATTTGTAGGCTTGGAATTTCAGTGAACACTAACAAATTCAGTATTGTCACAGAGTTCCAGAGTGCTTCCTCAGCTTTTCTAGCTCTTTCCTTAAAATAAAGGAGAAACACATGATTACATTGAAGAGTACTATGGTACTCACATCACTTGGCTGGATATAGTAATTTTGGGCCAATTGCATTTTTCTTTTTTCTCTGTGGAACCTGTTAAGGTTTGTGACAGAGGTCAATGGGTCTGTCCCTGAGGGCTTAACAGGTTTCCCAATATAATAATAATATCAGAATTTTAAATCTGTTGAAAGTAAGCTATTTTTGCTCTTTTCTTTTCTGTATAATTGCTAATAATTTGTTGTTGTTGTCGAAATTACTGCAATGTATCAATATTGGTCTTTATTTCCCTCTTGGTATTTCTCTTCAGAGAGTGATTTATAAAGTTCCAGGTTACTCAGGAAAGAAGGATAAAGTGATTGGGAGGTTTTGGATGGTAGGAAAGATGTAATAAAGATAAATCTTCTCATCATACCTTTGCAACCCATGGGAATCACATAAGAAATATTTCAGTGAGTGGAATCCACAGGCAGAGGCTGGTATGAGAAAAAGGACTGAGCAGGGCTATGCACTTCTTTAAGGCCTCTCCTATTTTGTGAGTTGAATAATAAAAAGTATACAGTTTACTCCATCCTCAGGGACACAGTATTCCACACAATTTGCAGCTTAGGAAGAATCCTTCTCAGGAAGTGTAGCTGCTGCCTATACACTGAAAATGCAATTAAAAGAGTTGGGTGTAGGAAGAGCATTCCTCATTGTCCTTGTTTAGGAGGTGCTTGTTATGAGGTACTTCCTCCTGAGATTGCATGGGGGAGGCCTTGCTGTGCTGAACCCTTGGGGCAGCTCCTGCCCCTCCACCACTCCCATGGAGTGTACAGTGCTCCTATGGAGTGCACAGTGCTGCCACGGGGTGTACAGTGCTCCTGTGCGGTGTGCAGTATTCCCATGGAGTGTACAGTGTTCCCACAGAATGTACAATGTTTCCATGGGTGCACAGCGCTGCCACTGGGTGTACAATGTTCCCATGGTGTTCACAGTGTTCCCATGGGGTGCACAATGTTCCCACGGAGTGTACAATGTTCCCACAGAATGTACAGTGTTCCCATGGAGTGCACAGTGCTCCCATGGAGTGTACAACATTCCCATGGAGTGCACAGTGTTCCCATGGAATGCACAGTGCCCTGGCTCCCTGAGCAGCTCCTCCTGCTGCTCACAATTCCTGCCAGTGCCAGCGAGACTGGATCCATCGAGAGGCCTGGAAGCTGAGCACTGCTGCAGGAGACTGCCTGCCCACAGCAGCCAGGGTGGAGTCCAAGCTGCCAGGCAATGAAGGTCTTGAAAGACTATCATGGGAAGAGTCAGATACCCAGAGAATGGCTCCACTACAACCGGCCAGCTGTGGAGGTCAAAGGGAGGGAGATCTTTTGTTCTGTATTAGTGAGAATTTGGGATCCTGGAATGTTTATGGGAATAATCCTTGGTAGTAAATAAAGTAGGTTAACAATCCAGAAGAATGTCTAAGGGAAGATTTGATTTCTAGGGCTGAGCATAGTTTTGTCTAACTTTATCTAATTTTCAGTAAATCACTGTAATGAACCATTCCATCTTCCATAGTTGTACAGTTGCCTCTAGATCAGGATGATTCCTTGACATTCATTAAAAGCAGACCAGAGACTATAGTCCATCATGGAATGGTCTTGCAATGACCATAGTGAGTGCACTGGCAAGATTGAAGGTCTTTAAAGAATATCATGGGAAGAGTCAGATACCCATAGAAGAGGGCTAATCACTGGCAAGTGATTTTCATTTGATCCAATGAAGGATGGGGGTCCATCAGATGATAAAAAAACCCTTATATTTTAATTGAGCTACAGAAAAGCCCTTATTGTTGGGACTGGAAGATATGCACAAGTGTGGACAAACCAGATGGTGAAGGGCATGGAATGGAATTCAAGGCTCCTGGCTGCCCAGGCTAGAGGGGCAAAGTTAAATGATGGCAGCGATGAATGCACACATCACATACTAACAAAGGTAAATAGTCACTGTGTAATCACCCAGATAAATCTGAATACACGATCAGCGTTTCTTTGAGTGTTGGATGGATTTTCCCTATGGAACACATGATACATCTTACTATATAAATTTTAGGAAAGTGTTCCTCCTGCTCATTTGGCAACTGCTAACTTTAATGTGTTTGAGAATAACAATGGCAGCAGTTCTAAAAGTACCTCAGTGACACTGAAAATCAGAGAAACATCAATGTATCACGAGTTAGTTTTAGAAATATCTTTGTAGGTTAATGTGAATTAACTCCTGCCCACTCCATTCTAACAAAAAGTTGTCTGTCTTTACTGTCATGGATAATCTGGAGCATTTACCACAGGACATTTAAATGCATGCCTAACTCTAGAAGGACTTGAATTACAGAATCAGAATTACAGAATAACAAAATGTGTCAGGTTGGAAGGGACCACAGTGGGTCATTGGTCCAACATCCCTGCTCAAGTAGAGTCATCCTGGAGTACATGGCACAGGATTGCATCCAGAAGGTTCTTGGATATTTCCAGTGAGGGAGACTCCACCACCTCTCTGGGCAAAACCTTTCATCAAAATAAATCTCTTGATCCAAGGTTGTTCAGGTATTTCTGTAAGTGAAAATGCAGTAGCTTCTCTTGGAGAGAATTTGTAAGAAGCATGTGAAGCTCTGAAGCAATAGCCAGCAAACTTCTCTGCCAAATTCACATTGACGTTGTGTTGAAAGTTTTGCATCCTGGTTGAGTCTAGGACAGAACAAGGAGCAAAGGTCCTCGTGACAGTTTTAACTTTGAACATGACACCAAGGGTTGCAGAAGAAATAGTAACAGGATTAAGATACCAGCATTGATCCAGAACCTTCTTACTGGATCAGACAGAAATGTTCTCCTGTTAATGAGCAGTGTGGGTAACTTCTGTGTAAGTGCAGAGCTGTCACCTCCCTCTGCACACTGGTATCGTCTATATATGCCCATGTTTGATATCTTCCTACAGCTTAGCTCTTTTCTATATTTGATCTGCTTTCTGAACAAGGGAATTTTCATTGTTTAGGCAGGAATAGTTTATATAATTGCATGACTGCAGTAAATATCAAGTGTCACTTCAAACATAATTTTTAGTTTTCTTGCTGAAATTTTGAATGGTAAATGAATTTCCAGGTTAAATTTCCTTCTACACTGTCCCACATCTGTATTATTAGACCATTAAGGAATCTCAAAAACATAGATAATCTCTTCTAAGTGTGACTGTCTTTAAAAAAAGATGCTGACCTCCAAGCCAATGTAAATAGATCATTTATGGAAATAAATAAATTGGTGTTGGAGCCAGACTTGTCCCAAATTCTTGAGTGAGTAGAGACTTGGACATAATTGAGCGATCAGGAGTCATGAGGTTAATGAGGTCATGCTGCCAGGGCCTGCTCTGGGTTCAGTGTGACATGAAAGCCCCAGCTCTGATCCTGACTGGCACGGTCACTTAGCAGCAACGCCCTCCTGCCACGGGTCTGTTGGGAAACCTGACACCACCCTCGGTCAGCCCCTTCTTGTGTGTGACACCCCCAGAAGACACAGGTTCCTCTGCATGTGAAACCACTTCACCACCTCCCTCCCTCCATGGCTTGTGCAAAAGTGTTCATCCAGAAGAAAGAGTGACTAATAAAGCTTCTCCTTTTTAAATATGGGTGAACTGTCAAACCCACCTAAAAAGATTGCCAAAATAGTAGCAAATAGTGTTTGATAGCTCTTACTAACTATCCACTAAGTTGTCAGTGAGCTCTGTTTGATCTATATTAAATGCCATGTTTTACACTGCACATTAAGAAGAGCTCTTACAATCAATAGCTCTTATCTGAATGATGGGAATGGTGAATCTCCTGCTGCTGAATGTTTTATGACAGCTGACCAGTATCAGTACAGACAGCTGCTATCAACATTTTTTTATTGTTGATGTTCTCGGGGTAGTGTGTGATAACAAACGTCAGATAAAAACAATAATGGCTTGTTGCAAAATGTTTTAGTCTCTGTGCACTGAACGAGGAGAAGTTTCTGTGGAAGGTGGACAAAGTTCCTGGGTGGAGAGAGATGCCTGGGGCAGGAGGGGAGCAGGTCTCCAGAAGCACAGTGGGGTTTTTTTTAATTTTTGTACAGTAGTTCCCCTAATACTGTACTTCAACAAAAGCAGTGTTTTGCATGCCACAAAGCATATTACAGATTACTAGAAAATTCTCTATGGACTACCTTCTCTATTGAAATATAAAGTTATAGAAACCCAAAAAGTTTCTTGAAAAGAGTTCCATCTCAGCAAAGTTCTGACAAAACATCAGGAATTTTCAAAACCTCATCTTTTGTTGCCACATAAGACTTTTCACCCGTACCCTCTGAAACCCAAAAGAGTTTGCAAGGAAAAACAGAAAACAGCTTGCAAAAATTCAAAACTTTTCCCTTTTAAAGTTTGAAAATGGAAAATATTACAGTTCATTTTTCAGTGTTTTGTTTAATAATTTACTGTACGTAAATGTAGCCTCACACTGTAAGCCTTACTTCTTCAATGAAAGAAAAGAGTTTTTGTTGCGTTTCTTAGTTAATTAAATTCTTCCGATTCCTTCACTGATTTTTCATTTGGAAGGAAAGCAGGAGACTTTATTTTTTGCTGCATCTAAAAAAGAAAGTTACTTATTGTCTCACACATGTACTTTGTGAGCACTGCCAGCTGCTGAACTAAGCCATTGCAGCCCTTGTCAGACCTCCTATCCTCATCTTGACTGTCATTACCACCCTTACCAGACTTTGTCTTCCCAAAATAAAACTGATGAGAATTGCAGCGCCCTCAGTCAGCAGTTTCCAGGGTCTGAGTCTTCAGCAGTTCTGTAGTTTTCCAGAAATTCTGGAAATAACCTATTTATGTGTTTCTATAATGACATGTAGGAGAACTTCTTTTCCACACATTCTCTGGACTTTTTCATCTCAACTCGGGCTAGACTTCTGTGAACTCAAATATTTGTTACACTGAAATTAGGCTGCTCAATAATTCTGTGGACTATGATTTCTTTTGAAATTCTTTTCTCACTGGCTGCACAGGCTGGTTTTTCACCAAACCCAAATAAGTTTTAGTGTAATTTAAACTTAATAACATTTTGTGTATGGGTGCTATAATTGTTAATTTAGATTTTATGAAGTGCTATGGTCATGCTTTATCTTGATTTTTGTTTTATTGCACCTCACTGGCTCCATCTTTGTTCACTGGTATTTTCATTTGATACAGTGGCTGTTTTGCAATATTCCTTTGACTAGAGCTGATGGCATAAAAAGTTGATAAACAGTCAGCATCAAAGATGAGGGGATTTTGCTTTTGTTTTATTTAAATAGAGCCTTGGGCTTAAAATTTCCAATCAAAAACTTTAAACTGGATTGCAAATGTTAAATATCAATGCATCTATTAACTGCATTTTACTGTAAAAAGAAACTCTTTTAAAGTCTTCCAAATACACAAAACATTTTAAAAAAGAATGACTGTGTGTGATGTGATATGTTGAAAGACTATCTTAATGGCATCTTGACCCAAACCTTGTGATGCTGTTCCATGATCTTTTAACTAATGTGAGAATCATGGAAAACTGCTGCCAGGTTTGATTAAAATAAGCATCACATCACTCAGGGAGAGCTTTCCTGTTCCTATGGCTAAGGCATCATAGCATGGCCAATACTGAAAAATGCCACCTAGCACTGCCATGGGCTGTCAAACCTCTCATTCCCCAGCAATCACAAATAAAATGCAAAGATTTTTACAAGTTTCTCTAATTGAAGGTAACACTGGATCATTCACAACACGGATTCAGGTCATGACTAGGAATGGAAATAATTTTGGAGTCAGTGATGGATGGTCCCCTGTTGGTAATAGATGCTGGGCAGGAACTGATCCTCGGTTCCTAGACCTCTCTGCAGACCACAGAAAAACAGTGAGGCCTTGAGAAGTGTACTAAAATCTGATAGATTCTTCTTGGGGGTCCCCAAAAGGTTAAGAAAGGAATGTCTGCCACTAGACCTTGTCTTCTTCTATGGCCATATTCTGTAATTCTCTTTTTTTCTCCACAAGCCTATCAAAACTGGTGTGAAGCTGTGTGGGAAATGGAGGCTGTCTGGATGTCAGCTGCTGCAGGCTGTGAAAGTCACGGCTGGTGTCAGCTCTCTTGTTATCATTCCCTCTCTTTCCATGGCTGTCTCACTGTTTACTGCTGAAGGCAACACACAAAGGCTCCTTAAACTATGCACTCATTCTCTCTCAGCCTTACTAATACCTTTGTATCCTAATGGATACAAAATTGTCCTCAGTTAAGCTTATGTGATTTTTTAGGAGCCAGATGACATCAAAGAACACACAGGAAAGTGTATTCAGGAAGGTTCAGCCAGGACAAAGCAGTACTACACATCTTACCAACACCAAGTGATTTCACAAGCACCTCAAATCTCTGCTTTTCTCCATAGTGGTGGAGAAAAAGAAAAGAAGCCAGATTGGAGACCTTGTTCTTATTTTGGAAGGAGTAAAATGGTTTGTTTGTTTTTTAATGATTGCATAAAAGTCTAATGTGAAGATGATCAGTGATAAAAATAATTTCCTGAGTACAAGGAAGCCTCCAATTGTGTGGGGAGCAGGAATCTGTACTGAGGCCACCCTCTGAAATAAAGTTCCACAAAGGCAAGAATAATCCTTGTCCCCTTCCTCAGCAAACGACTGTTCATCTATTACTGTTCCTCATACAGCACCTGCTTACCAAACTGCTTCTCTAAGCAGCTCAGAGCAGCCTTTAAAGTTTAAAAGTCACAAGTCAAGGAAGCATGATCAGTTTGGCAGAACAGTCTCAGACAATATTGGTTTGCAAGTAAGGGCAGAACTTTGCCAACAAGGAATCACCCAGGGCTGGTACAAACATGGAAAACTGCTTCTTCCTTGGAAAGGGACTTGATATTTATTTTGCTGGAGGCAGAGGATGGCTTCAGACCATGTCATGTTCCTGAAACTGTAGCCTGGGCAGACATGGGCACAGACGTGGATAGCTCAATGATAATTTGTTGCTGCTCTCCCTCTGTCAGCGGATGAAGGCAGCAGCTGGAGCAGTCCCTGTGTCAGAGGCACGAACTCAGCACGGAGAACGCCAGCCACAGCCTTTCTAGTCCTGACACCTTGAAGTCATACTGAGACTGCAGGGTTGAAGACTGAGGGAATTTCACATCAACAGCAAGTTCAAATCCTAGCTGGTATTACCTGAATAGCTTCTTAGCCACAAACTGATTTTAGAACTGCTCTTTTTATTTCTTTTAAGGATTTTTTTCCAATAGCTTCATTTCTCTCCCATAACTAAGACTGATCTTACTTTGCTGTGCAGAAACAGGAACTTTTCTTGAAAGAAGGTTCACACTATGATCAATGAGGATCTTGCACCTTGTGCAGCACTCATTTCTTCCTACTGGCTCCTGCCAATCATAATCAAAAAGAGCATGAAGTAAAGGGTGAAGTGTCACAGCCATACACTATTGCATAGGAGATATTAGCTGCTCCCCTTGAGCATCATTGATAACAGTGGACCATTCATGTGAAAATAGAGCCACTTGTTCCTTTGCTATGGCAGTTTTCATTATGCTTTCCTGAATTTGATCATCTAGCAGTGGCTAGCAGTTCCAGAGGGTATATTTCACCTGAAATGTGACAATTGATGTTGTCAGCCCCCAACCAGCCTACTGGAGGATGCCCTATGGGCAGGGAGAGACTCCTGTGGTCAAGGGGGATGGTGTAATATAGTTCACATTAAGTACTTTCACAGTTCCCTGAGGAAAGGGGCAGCAAATGTGCCAAATCACTCTAAAGTCACACTTAATGTGAAATGAGGCTAGAAAACAAGTTTAATTTACAAAAGGTGGACAGGAGCTCTTAAATCAATCTAGAGACAAACAGGCTGGAAACACAATAAATGTCTCAATAAATACCTGGTGCTTCATTGCGATTTCAGGCTTTTGTTTCTTTTTTTCAGTTCTTTTTTCAGCGGAGTTGAACACTGAAGCGCACAGACACAAATCATTTTGGATGCCACAGCTGTCTGATTCTTAAACAAGTCACATTCTCCTAGTGTTGTCTTTCCAGGTAATCATTATTGGTATATGGAGGACATGTAAGGATAGTACCACGGCTCTGTTGTAGTATTTTCTTGGTGTGAATCCAATAGCCCAGAAGGTCTAGTGGTTCATTCAAAATAAAGAATGTGATTCTGTGCAGAAAGAACTTGCTCCCATCATTTGAATGGGAGGTAGAAGAAGAGTCTGCTTATTTTCTTCTGAGTTCCTTCATTTTTGGGAAGTACAGAAGCATTTATTAAAGCTCTGAATCAGCTATTTCTCTGTGAATCCCCAGGAATATTTCAGCTAGCAAACTATGCTAGTCTGCTGATTAGAACTCAGGTAAAGATTGTGCAAGGCTGCTGAGGTCAGCCGTGCTTAAGGAGAGCAGTGTGCAGTTTTCTGCCTGTTTTGTCTCCTAGAAGCAGTCAAAATAGTTTTTGCCAATCAAATCAACTGAATGATAAAAGGAACAGCAGTAACTACCAGCTTCAGTTTTTTATTTCCTGCAAAAGTTAGAAAGATGAAATATTTGATCTTTGAGGTTATTGACGTGTGGCTATTTGCCCATTCTTGTTTTTCCTTCTCTCTGCATATCCTTATAACTAACTTTTGGGAGTAACTTTCCATTCCCCTTTGTTTTCTTTCCTGAATGCATTGCACAGTTTAATGTCTTCAGATGTTGTCAGGGAAACTGAATTTTGAACCCGACTTGTCAAACAACTCAAGGAGCAATTATTTTTGAAGTATTTCGATAAACTCGGATCAAAGATGATCACATACTTTTAAAAGGCGTATTGCTAGCACATTTTTGTACAATTACTCAGCATTTCCAGTGACAACTTCCTGTATTGTATTCAGCAGGCTGTTTCCTTTAGGTGCTTTACTTGGGAAGTCCCAGGAAACCTGACCCAGCTGTTTCCAAGCAGAGAGAGTAAAAAATATTTTAGACATATTCAACTAAGTCTTGCAGCTGCTTCCTTTGTTTGTAGAGCAGTCACTGTGGTGCAGCAAGGTGAAATTTTCCAGAGAAGGAACACTCTGGCAGTAGAGGTTTGCAGGGAGGAGAAGGACGTTTTCCTCTCCTGGAATTTGGGCCTGCATTTGGGCTAGAACCTTTCCCAGGTGAAGTTGCAGCTATCCCTGTATGTAGTTTCATCCCTTCTGCTGCTCTTTGGAAGGGAATATGGGCAAGCATCAGGCTCTGTTGGCTGCAGCCCATGTGATGTCCCAGGGTTGTTCCCAAGACTCTTCTGGAATGGGCAACTCCCCCTGAGGTCAGTGGATATTTTCAGTTTGTGGCCAGGCACCTGCACTTTGCCATTCTGGCTGCACAATGCTCCAGAAGTAGCAGGTTGTTTCCAGTTTGTAATGGTTGTATCTATTGAGCCTTCAACTCCTCTAACATTAAAAAAGACATTAAAAACATTGAATCAGTATTACATTACACTTCATGTAGCTATCTCAGGAAAAGGGTCCTACCACACCCTGAGACATACCTTTAAATAAAAACAATGTGCACTCTTTTCTCAAGAACCTTCTTGTACTTTATGTCATTTATGTTATCTCCACAAGGAATTATTTTTCATCAAGACACTGCCTGTCAATGAAAGTCATTATGCACTCAGAACTTCAATCAGTGAGTGGAGCCACTAAATTAAATAGATATTAGATTTTTACTATTTGGTAATGAAAAATGGTTCTGTAAACCTGGGAATGAGGGCAAAAATGCACAGACTGTCAATAACTTCTGCATTGGTGTAGGGCAGCACTTTCCCACTGCAATGATACAAACTGTGGTACAGCTTTCACTGTCCTGATTACAGGATACACACAAACCCTGATTGGGTCACCAATACCCTGGACAATCTAAGGCAAAGTGATGTGACACAGCTTGTACTCTAGTCCTTCTCACACTTCTTGAAGAGCTGCTGGAAGAGCTTATTATACTACCCTCTCCTAAACCAGAAAATGTCAGAAAGTGACAGATTAAAATATTTTTTAAACCCCCAACATTTTTATTTATGTTTGAAACCCAAGACTTTGTTATCAAAATGGTTTTCTTGTTCTTTTGTTTTTCTCACCTTTTTTCAAGTTGTAACATCAGCTCTATATATGTTCATAAAGCAACATATTTCAAGTGCTGCAGATCCAACTTAATAGTAAATTTCCCATTTTTGTTTAAAGTGGCTATACTGCTGCATTCTTTCCAAATCTATACTGCTGCATCCATCCAGACTTCTCTATAGAAGAAAGAAAGAAAAATAAATCAAGCAAATAAAAACTCAGTAAGGATTGTATCCTGGGCTGTATCACAAGAGGCATGACCAGAAGGTCAAGAGAGGTGATTCTCTCCTTCTACTCTGTCCTTGTTAAACCCCACCTGGAGTATTGTGTCCAGCTGGGCTCCCTTACAAAAGAAAGGCATTCACTTGCTGGAGCTCATCCAGAGGAGGCTCATGAAGATGATCCAAAGGCTGGAACTCCTGTCCTGTGAAGACAAGCTGGGAGAGCTGGGACTGTTCAGCTGGAGAAGAGAAAGCTTTGGGGAGACCTTAGAGCACCTTCCAGTGCCTAAAGGGGCTACAGGAAAGCCAGAGAGGGACTTTTTGCAGGGACACAGTGATAGGCCAAGGGGAAATGGCCTTTAACTGAAGTAGGATAGATTTATATTGGATATTACGAAGAAATTTTTTACTCTAAGAGTGGTGAGACACCAACACATTTTGTCCAGAGGAGTTGTGGAATCCCCATCCCTGGAGCTGTTCAAGACCAAGCTGGGTGGGGCTCTGAGCAACATGGTCCAGTGGAACGTTCCCTGCCTATGGCAGAGGGGTTGGAACTAGATGATCTTGAAGGTCCCTTCCAACCCAGGTCATTCTGTAATTCTATCAAAAGGCCTGACTCACTTAATTTGGAAGAAACATTGCTGGAAATTGTGTGATGCATTTTCACCTGTCTGACACCCTGATAATACACTGCAGTTGCTGGTGGGATAGGAACACTACTCCATGGTCTGAGGCCCCCATGGGATCTTTCTCTTGTTTGGAACTAAAGGGATCCATTAGGTGCTTGTAGGAACAAGGGCTGTGGCGCAGGTCCCCTGAGGAGGGCTGGTGATGGACACTTAATCCTCGAGTGTGGTAACTGCTAAGTCTCTCTAGCCAGACTTCTCAGGGCTTTTTGAGGAAGACATGTATTTAAATCAAGACTTTGATATACAAACAGGCTGTCAAAGGACAAGTTACCATGGTAGATTCTCTATGGTAACTATCTTCCTGTGCTTTTCAGCTACCGGGCACTCTTCAAGAGATGAAGAAGAAATTAATTTGTACCTTAATTGAAAAGTAAGTAACTTTCAATTAATTAGGTCACATTTGCCATGAGGTACACAGGGGTGCATTGACTGGGAGATACAGAGGAGTCGCAGCGGCTCCGGCGCTGAGCAGCGCAGCCGCCGCATCGCTCTGCCCTCCCGCAGCGCCGCGGCCCCAGCTGGGCAGCTCCAGACCCCCAGACCCACAGCGATCCGGGGCCCTGCCAAAGCCCTGCAGGTTCCCGGTAAGCTCCCAGCAGCGAGCAGAGCTCCCCAGGCGGGGCCGGGACAGGGAGGGACCGTGCGCTGTGTGCGAGTGCCCGGCTCGGCTGCGGCTGCGGCAGGCGCTGCTCCGCGGGAGCCAGCCAGAGGGAAGGGAGCGGTAGCTCTTCTGAGATCATTCAAAAGTTGTGGGGATTTATGTTTGGTTTGCTTCGGGGTTTAGTTATGGGTTTGTGGTTTTTTTTGGGTTTTTTTTTTTTGTTTGTTTGTTTGTTTTTGTTTTTTTTGTTGGTTGGATTTTTCTTTTTTTAATTAATCTGTAAACGAGTATTTTTTTATTTCTATCAGCGAGGAGGTTCTGCCGCTCCTGGGGTCGGGGTGCTTCTGTCCCATTCCCAGACTCCTGCTGACATCTGCTGGCCTCCTCCTGGCGGGAGAATGCTGAGAACATCTGGTGGGAAAGAGGGCCAGCTCCTCTCCTCTCCTCTCCTCTCCTCTCCTCTCCTCTCTCTCCTCTCCTCGTCTCCTCCTCTTCTCGCTGCTGCTGCCTTCTGAGCTGCCGTTTGCTGAACTGTAGAGGAGATTTATATATTTACAACAAATATTTATCAGGCTAAGCCTACTTTATGCCATGACCGTGGCATAGGAAGAATATGTCTCCTCTGCACCTGGGAGGACTGTAAATATGATCCTTAGGGGCTTCAGTATTTCTTCCAGGCTCTTCTGAAAATGGGACAGGCCAGGCTGGTGACCATGGAGCAGAGATCCTCTTCACACCAACTGGCTGGCTCACCACACAATGAAGCATCCCACAACCTACTCAAGGAGACAAGAGTTTCAGCTAAGCAGAAGATGTACAGTGTAAATTGATTCATCATATGTTTCAAAATGAAACAGCAGTGCTGGCAATTTGGCATTTTTTATGACAGGACATTATGAAACGTTAATTGTTAGATCCAGTTCAGAGTTTCTCACTTTACAGGGACAGTCAGTGCAATGCTGAGGTCAAATAGATATCAGGCTGGAGAATCTAATATTTATTTTCTAGCAAGCCAGAATTGTACAAAGACCTCATTTTCTGTTGTCTTGCCTGAAATACACTCTCTTATTTAGTGGGCTAAAACAAATGTGAAATGTACATAACTTTAGATTTCTCTAAATGACGGTGCAGACAGGGTAGTAGGAGACACAGTCTAAAAGTTTGAGCATAGGGTTTCATGTCCTTCTCTGCAAGTGAATGTCCTGTAATCTGAACTGAAAGAAGTGGTTCTGGTTTTTTTTCCCCTTTTAGTTTGCAGTTTCAAACCTCAAAAAAACCCTGCAACATGCAGTATTGTTGAGGTTGAACCACAGCAAGCAGCCATGTATCACACAGCCCCAACTCACTCCCCTACCAACAGGGTCAGGAGAGAGAATCAGAAGGGTAACAATTAGAAAACCCTTGAATTGAAATAAAGACAGTTTAATTGGGAAAGCAAAAGCTGCACACAAAAGCAAAGCAAAACAAGGAATTTATTCACTCCTTCCCACAAGCAGGCAGGTGTTCAGTCATCCCTAGGAGAGCAGGGCTCCATCACACTTAACAGTGACTTAGGAAGACAAACCCCATCACATCTTTCCCTTCTTTTTGCCCCCATTTTATGTACTGAGCATGGTATGGAGTATCCCTTTGGTCAGTTTGGGTCACCTGCTCTGGCTGTTTCTCCTCCCAGTCTCCCATGCACCCCCAGTTTTGTCAGCATGGCAGGACAAAAGCAGAAAAGGCTTTGGCTCTTTGTAAGCTCTGCTCAGCAGTATAAAACCCATCTCTGTGTCATCATGCCCAAATCCAAATCACGGCCCTATGCCTGCCAGCTACTGTGAAGAAAATTAACTTTATCTCTGTCAAAACCAGCACAAATACAAACCAGTTACTGCTACTTGCTGGAATTAAATAAATGGAGCATTGAATGAAAGTGCAGCTCCTCACAAACCATGCTGTTCTCTGTGAGATGCTGTTTTTGGAGTGATGAGAGTCTCAGGGCTGGTTTGTTTTATCACTGTATTGCAGTAGCACATGCAGGGTCACGTGAAAGGGACAGCTTTCCCTGAGGAATAGCTGAGCAGAAGGAAAGAAGAGCTGCCATCTCGTGTGGGATACTGAGACTGCACTGAATGAGGCTATAACTTTAAGACAATTAAAAATGTATTATACCTTTGAGAATTTGTTAAGTAAAGATGGCTTCACATGCTTCGATACTTTATATTAGTTTTTGACTAATAAAAATAAATCACTTCAACCAGGAGTGCTGTTTTTCTGGCTTCATCAGTACTGCTAAATATTTGGGAGGATGCCAAGGCAGTGGGAGCAGTGACCCATCCATTCTCTTTACCAGAGATTCTCAGCAGAGAATTCTTCTCAAAGAAGTGGATTGGCCACAGAGCCACAGAGCAGGGCATCTTACAGCCAGGAACAGCAGCCCTGTACAGAGAAAATATCTTTGTGACCTTTTGTATACAAAATAGAAAAACCACAACCAAGTTTATGATGTGTTGCATGGTGTTGTTGAATCAGATGGCAACAGGCATCTTTCTCCAAGCCTCTTGGTATGTTCCTATAGGATATGTGTTCAGTGCTTTTTTTTTTGTTGCTAGATGTGGATGCTTAGCACAAACAGGCAAAGAAATGTCCTTGTCAATACTAGAAACAGAGCAATATTATTCCAGCTTCTGTTTTTCAATTGCCTCCAAACTCCTAAACCAAGATCAAATATGAGACCTACAGTAGTGGATTATGAGTAGACCCAGATGGACAATATTGTGTGGAAAACCCTCACCTGCTGTCCCTCTGATTGCCCTGGGCAAGGAAAGTGGGATGTCCTGTTTCTGGAGACTGTAGGGGCAGCTGGCACTGTCCAGCACTGTGTCATCCACAAAGGAATCAAACCCTTGTGAAACAGTGGCTGCATTCCCTGTCTCTGTCTGTGAGCAAAGGTAGAATGACACCTAGAGAGGCTCTCCCAGATGTGCTACTGAGAATTTATGAGATCCATACAGATCTCAGATGAGAGATGTTCGTCACAATTACCATTAATGAGCAAGAGAAAGCACTGCCCTTTTGTTTGGCTTAGGATCTTCCTACTGCATCATATGGAAACAAAGCTGGAGTCTTTTCCAGCCACTAAAGCAGCAGCAGGAAGTATAAAAAACCCCTTACTTCAACTTTTGCCTTTTGAGAGTGAATTTTAATTTTTAATTCAATCATTGGTTAAATCCAAACTTAACAAGTTTGGCTTCTAAATCAACTACCTCTTGTACAATCTCAGTGTGTTTTTTAATTTGGAGTTTAAACACCAAAGTTGCAGTGATCTTGGTCCTGATATAACTGTGTCTGTGTCAAGTTACCACTGCATGCTAATGCAACTAAATAAACAGTATGATCCCTTATTCTTGGGCTTGTGAAAACAACTCAAACTGTCTGCTCTCAAAGCGGTACTGGGGAGGAAACCCAGCTGAGAAGGTTAAGATGTCTCAGCACCAAACTTGGTTGCTTCTTGTTAAAATTGACCTTTTTGAAGGCCTTATACCAAATAGCTAGGGATGTGCTAGAATTTATTGTCATCTCAAAATCAGCCCTTTGAGTGTCCTTCATAGATCTCTAAGAAAGACCAGTGAAGAGCCACTGACACAGTTTGTCTGGCCTTACTTTCATCAGTGGCAGTTTGGATTTTCTGCCCTTTCTTTACAGTAACTGACAAGCAGAAGATCTTACCTCCTCTAACTTCCTACCCCTGCCTTTTCCTGTAATCCTCTTAAGACCCAGCACTGTGTCACTATAAGCAGATAACTATTTGCAGTAAACCCTACATGTATTAATGAGAACAGTAGTCATCATTGTTGGAATCCAGGGCACAGAGAATGTTTCTCTGCCTGTTTTAGGAAGCCCTGACCCTCAGCAGAGCACTGCTTTTAACCTTCATCCCTGGAAAAAAGCTACCAAGCCTTTGCGATGAGTCAGAGTCCACAGGTGTGAACTAGATAGTAGTATGTAGTAGTAGTAGTTTATCACAGGGTGAAGAAATTAGGGTTTTAGGATTTTAATATAAGAGTGACTAGGAGACAAGATGGAGGATTTTGGGCATTGTCTCATCTCCTTCTTGTTCTTCTTCAACTCCATTTTCTGTAGTACTGGTGGCAAAAAGTTATTGGTTAGAGAGAGCAGTAGCATGGATATCACATGACTAGATTAGAAGAAGTAGAAGTTATTGGTAGAAAAGTAGACACAAAGTATGTGTTAGAAGGTAATTGGACTAAACAGTTTTAAAAGGCCTTGGTTTGGGGTGTTTGGGGTCCATTTTGTGCCTTGCTTCTCGCATGCTAAGTCTGGTGTGTGGACGGTGTGCTGAATTTAAATAAGAGAAAAATAAACAACAGCCTGAAGATCAAGCAATCAAGAGTCCTGCTTGTTTTTCATCCTTAGCTCAGAACTCCCAGGGGAACCCCCCTCCAAAGGGCCCAGGAGGTGGGTTCCCACTCTTGCTGGGTGCACCAAATCATCTACCTCTATGCTGTAAAACATGATCTACTCTGCTTTGCTGTTAAAAGAAAACTCTGTTTTCCTAGGTAGAAAACAGTTCATTGGAAAAGGATTCAGGCTCTGTGCTTAGAAAGGCTCTACAAAGGCTTGGATAAAATCTATTCTTTCTATTCACTGCTTTCAAGCATTCAAACCTCCTTTCAGACACAATATGCCTGATGTCTCTTCTCATCCGATCTATACCTTATGAAATGGTATCGACTCAGCCTCTGGTGGAGATAAAAGCCCTTTGCATTGTATGCCCTGTTTAGATTATAACATTTCAGAACACATTGCCTCACAGTGTCTCACTGCCTCTCATTTTACACTGTGACACTGTGCCAATTTATACCTAAAATTCTTACTAGTCATTTTGTACATAGGCATGTACCTGGAATTTTATCCTATTCCCACTCTAGTCCCTTATGTCCCTCTCTTGCCAGTGATCACCAGTCTATCTTGCATACTGTTTTGATCTCCCTCTGGAGTTTCTTTCCAGCTATGTGTCTTCAGCAAGCCCTACAAGCATGCTACTTTTTGTGACAAAATCTATAATGAAGCTCCTCCCCAAACCAAGCTCACAGGGCTGTGCTGTAGCTCCTTTTTCTTCTCTCAACCTGATACTTCACCTTTCAGCACTGCCCACAGCTGTTTTCAGCCTTTCATGATGCTTTTATTGCTTCTATTTTCCACAGTTTATCTATTAATATCTCATGCAATAGACTATCACATTCACTCAGGTCCAGATAGATCAGATTGCCAAGCAAGTCAGCAAAGACAGACACGGGCTCAATTTGGCATAGGCTGTCATTAATGAACTGATATGAATTAACCCCTCTAATAGACACCTCTGTTTATGTATTCAGCTCATCAATTGTTTTTGGGCTAAGAGAGAACAATCAGACACAAATGTGAGGGGAAGGAAATGAGATCTCTGTTTGTATGTACTGTTTTCTGCTTTTTTAAGCTTGCATGATAGATTTAAAACTCTTCTTTACTATCATTTGATAAATATGTTAAGAAAACTTGTTAGAATGTGATTCCAGGTTCCCATTCCCCTGGTATTATATGACTGAAGCCCATGTCTCAGTTTCCTAATTTGAACACACAGACAAACACAAACCTGAACTACATCTGTGCATTATCCCACTTGCCTGTGGTTAGGCTTATATGCATGAATCAAGGAACCCTCTAATTGCAGTCCTAACCACACACCAGAAACATCCATGCTTTCAAATCTGCAGTATGTCTAATCAAGTTCCAGCTATTTAAATTCAGTTTTAGAAGCAGATGTAGCCAGGCTGTCTCAGTTTATAGAAGGCCAGTTACTAACCAAGAAAACTTCATTTACATGTTTCAAAAAGATAAAGGAAATTGACTCAACTAAATGTGTCTTTTTGTGAGGTTTCCTCTATGGATCAGAGATGCTTAGATGGCTGGATCAATGTACAGTTATAAACTCTATCCTTAACTTCTTTTACTTGTTGTAATCTGTGACAAGTTTTCAATGATTTCAATGTGGCTTTGATTTCATATTACCTGCTACTCAGAAAAAAGATGATAGGATAAAAAAAACCCAGCAAAATTTGCTGTACTGCAGATACCACTAAACAGAAATACATGTAAACAGAAAATCTTACATGATGGAATAAAAGTTACTACACCATAGTTAAAATAGCAAATATTAAAATAAAGACTGAGACAAGGTAGAAGGATCAAGAAATAGCCATCCAATTGCTAGGACAGTGTCAATATATGGGGTGGTAATTTTTTGGCCAATCTTTCAGAGTGGTGATAACATTGCAATTTCCATCCTTGACTTGCAAGTGGTTTTTTTTGTGTTTTTTTTTTTTTGTTTGTTTGTTTGTTTGTTTACCTTCCCCAGAACTAAGTTCTGACTGTGCTTTAGAAAGCACTTGATTTCTAAAACTTTTTGTTGGGAAAAGGGGCCGGTATCTCAGTAGGACAATTTTATCACTGTTAAAAGTCACCCAAGTTCCTGATTGTAGTGGAATGACAGCTGATGGAGTTCACTTCCCTAAGATTAATTTGTGCATCCATATCAAATAGTGATTTACTGAAGAGTTACCTTGTAACTACTTTTTGGGTAGAGGAATCTTTTGTACTGAATCCAGTTTAATTATCTCCTTGAGATTCTGGGTTCCGCGTAAGTAAATAAGTACAGTCACACCATGCTGCATCTTGCACTATATCGAGATATTCCTTAGGCAATTTGGTAAGAAATTTATTTAGAATAAGCCTTATAATAACAATCAAAAGAGAAAGTTTCCCTTTGGTGAGTTTGATATTCTGCTTTTAAGTACACCTTTAAGGTGGAAACTATGAAATATATGAAATCAGTATGTACTAAGGTCACTAAATCATGCAGGCTTTATTTTCAAATAAATGAATGTTTATGATATTCCTAACCAGCTCTGCTGGTAGAGGCTCAGGAATTGCAAGTGCTCTCTCCATTTAGTCCCTGATATGCTCTACTATAATGAAGAAAATTGCTGTGTTTTCCTACAACAGGGGAGCACAAGGATGTGCTGAGTGTTCCGGGTTAGAGGTGGTGAAGTTGAGTAACTAAGTTGCTGATGCGATAAAACGGAAAGATGAAACCTCTTTGCATTTCTATTTGTTTTATTCATGTCTTCATACACAGAGTGTAGGCTTATGTCATATGGAGATCTCTGGAAAGACTTGTCACACTTTCAGCAAAACTATCAATCTTACCTTTGTGAGCTCATTTTATTTCTGTGGCATAAATCAGGATGATTCATTTCTACACCAGATTGTATTATCTAAATCCTACCAAACCTGGGATTTGAATGTATGTCCTTGTTTGGCAGCAAAAAGTTCTGTTCTTAGGCTACAAAGTTGGCCCTTTTTAAGCATAGTTCTGAAAATATAAATGCAAGGAACCACGATTCCCATGGAATCAAACTAACGTGCAATCCTAATTTATTGTGTTCAGCGATTAAACAAATAATTTCTTCCTTATGTATTCAAACGGCCATCCATCAGCTCTTTCAAGATTGAATCTAGAGTGCCCTTCTAAATAGCTGCAGAAAAGTCTTTCATTAATTATCACACACAGTGTTATTACTGCATGTACACTGCTGGCTGCAAAAATAATTCTTTGTGTTTCTTTGTTGTAATTTATTGCTTCTATCTTGGCATAAAATCTACTCACTTGAGCCTCATGAGTCTAACCAGCACTGCCACCATGTATGGAGCTCAGTACACACACAGTCACAGAATCACAGATTAATAAACTGAGTTGGAAAAGGCCAGGATTTGGTGCTATACACACACACACACCTATCTATAGTGAATTCCTCCCTCAGGGGACAGGCCTTGTGCCTTTGCCTCCCTGCTGCAAGCCCATGGCTCTCTACTCTTACACTAGGGAGAAGGCCATGATATTTTTGTGTTTGACCTCTGTTCATCCAGAAGATCATTCAGATTACTCTTGCTAACGTTTTCCTGGAAGAGCATCTATTGGTTTAGCAGAATGAGGAATCACTAAAGAAAATGCAGTTTACTCTTACCACAACATAAAATGACAAAGTGGGGTTTTTTTAAGTCTAGAATTATAAATGACTACATGAATGCCTACCTGAATGGAGCTTTTCCCTTCTCTGGGCTGAATGCCAGTTTATTACACAGTCACTTCTAAAGCTTACTCTGCATTTTTATAGCTAAAAGCAGACTTTAATTTCCAGGTCTTAGCTGAGACACGTCAACTAGTTTAATAATACTCAGAAAACAAATGTTAATACCAAAGTAGTGACACTAAACGCATTACTTTGATGTTTTTTTCCAAAAACCTGCTATCTGGTTGTATCTTTTTCTCCATTCCTGCTTGCATTTCTCCCCATTAATTCATTACTGAATTAATGTAGCCTATATACTTACAGTGAACTGCCTAGCAGACAGTTCTCAGCACACTGATGTATTGCTCTGGGGAAGCTGAAATCTATCACAAGGAGTGGTGAACTAGAACTGATTCAAATTCCCATTCAATTTCCCAAGAATGCAAGAAAAAGAAAAACAAGGGGATGTAGGGTGGTAAAGGGACTAAGACTTCAAATAGTATTCTTGACGTTTTGAAATAATGATCATTGGCACTAATGCCTAAAAGCTTATAAGCCACTGCCTTATGTGGATTAAAGAAGTAGGAAGGCCAGCTCCCTCTTAGGAAGAGTACTTTGTAGTGCTATCTTGGTTTTGTGGATTAAGATGGATTTCAATAGGCTTACATTTCCCAACAAGTCTGTGACCACCAGTGGCCCTTATGTCTCTCCCAGTGTACACTCTGACCACCTGAGAGGGAGAGGAAACACACTTTTTCTGCTTGCAAGGCAGATCCAGCACTTGCAACAAGAAATATCACTTTTATTTGTCTCTTATCTACTCATATAATTTATCATAATATGGATTAGAAACAGGGAGTGGAGGCAATACAAATCAAGGTTAGTCTGGAGTCCTTGGTAGTGCAGAGGAACAGAAATGAACAGATTTGCTGCCTTCAGCACCTTCTTGTCCTTTGCTCTGGCTTTTGAGACACACTTTTCTGTGCTGAAGAGAGGCACATCTGTGAGATGTGCCTGCTTTTTGGAAATTTTGAAAAAGCTTTTAACAGCTTTGGAATACTACCATTATGGAAGAATGACATCTTTTCTTCAGATGAAACTACTCTGGCAATCGGGGTGCACTTCCAGTGTCAGCCAGGCTGTTCCTTCCTAGCAGGCTGCTGTGCAAACTGGCAGGAACACAGTCAGCCCCCAGCTTAGCAAGGACAGAGAGCTCCATTCACAACACCAAATTTCTCACCATGTGTAGGAGAGCTGTGCAGACACAGGAACTGATCTGACAGGGGAGAGAGAGACATCTTTAAAGTGAGAAAATAGCTAATCTGTGACAGAAGGTGATAAGTCTGTATGAAATTACTAACTCTTCTGAGCATTGAGTCCTGAATTGTCGAAGCTGGTCTCTGAAGAGCCTGTAGAAATGATTGTCAGGTCCCAGTCCAGGCTGGGAAAGTGGCCTGCTCCTCCTCAAAAGGGAGTGGGCGCTCAGGGAAGGCAGGCTGATGGGGCTGTGCTCTCAGGGGGAGGCTGCAAAAGCTTCATGGTGCTGAGCTTTGTCTGATCGTGTGCTGTGAGCCCAGGTTCAGAGCCCAGGTTTGCTCCTGAATATCTGATACTGGGGATGGTAAACCAAGGCAAGAAGCACTGCAAAGAATGAGGTTCTGTAGTAATCATGGCAGAGACTCTGGTTTAGGAAACCCTTTCCTCCCGCCTCCTTGTTCCCCATCCTCAGTCACAGCTCTCATTCCATGCCCCAGCTCCCTCTCACTACATTTTTGCTGCTAAAATTGCTGTTGAACAAAATTTAAATCTGACCTCTATACCAGGATGTCTCCTTTTTAAACTTTTCTGGTCACCTTTTCCACTTGCCAAGTGCACTTACAGCCTATTTGCACAAGTCAGCTAGGTTAAAGAAAATATCTGATTTATATTATTTTCATCCCCTCTTCACTCTCAGATGTTAGCTCTGTACCTGCCTGAATCTCCTGCTCCTTAATTTATGCCTGCTGTAAAAACCAATTCATTATCAATCTGGATCATAAAATAGTCAAACAAATGTTATATCCTGTTGCCATCATGGGAATAGAATAGCAGGAATGACCATTAAGGAAAGTCTGGAGACTGGAATGACTTAATCTGTACCCAACACAACAGCTTGTGTGACTTTAGTCTGAGATATAACTTAGTCACACCTGAAATGCAAAATTTTTTTTTGTAGGAGTGTGTAACAGAAGGTGATGCAAGAAATTAGTTGGTCTAGCAGAGAGCTCTTCGCACTGCAAGCAAAAGGAACCAGCAAAAGGGGAGTAACAGGATTTGTTTTTCTCAGATGTGATGAAAAATCAGATTGGTTTTCCTCTGTTCTACTTCAAATTTGTGACAAAAGTTTTGCTCTGAGATTTGAAATAGAATTCCATAAGCCTTAATGAGTGAAGCTGTCAGGAATGGCCCTCAGAGGTGGACAAAATTCTTGTGACCCAGGGCTAAAAAACAAGAAATTACCAGAAATTAGTTGATTTCCCTCTCAAGTAAAAGATGAGGAGTCTATAATTCACTCATTAGTGAATTATGAAATATGGAATTTTCTGACTAGAAATCCATGGTGGATGTGGACTGTGTTTGCAATGCATGTTTATAGTTTCAGTTATGCTGTCCTTTAAGGTTGTGGTGCCCATGTTGGGAAAGATTCAGTCAATTCGTATGGAAGTTATTCACCAACTTGGATGTAAGTAAGTAATCTTCTGGAATTTACAGCATTTTTAGTATAATACTTTAGAACAGAAAAGTGTGTGGTCAATGTGATGTTTAAAAATCAGTAGTTAGGGTGTGAAAATCATGTTTCTGCAACTGTAGGGTCTTTGGGGGGTCAACAAAGAGATGGGACTTCCTTTCATTTACCTGCAGAGCCTTTGATGACAATGAATTGTCAAAGGCCCATCCATTGTGTTAACACACAATGTGACTTTAAAAGGAGCCTTGCCTTTAAACAATCTGGTATGTTAAAAATAACTTTATTGGGAAAAACTGGGGGAATTTGGAAAATCAGGAATCTATTGCTTAAAGGTGAGCAAGCACAAACACACTCAGTTCTGCTTTCTGAAAGGGCTTTCTTAAAGACATAGTTATGAGAGGCCTAAAATAATACTCTCAAATAAAGAATGTCTTCCTTCTCTTCTTTGAGTTAGCTTCGGTCAATAACGATGTAGAGAAGAGTTGCAGGTTTTTGATTTTGGTGTGTTTAGAAGAGTTGCTTACTGGCCAAGGCCATTATGATGCCTTGATTTTACATATAACCTTTTCTAAACTCCATATCAATAAGCTCTTTTGTATCACTGATCATTGAAAATAATTTGAGTTTAGTTGGATCTTGTTTTCTGCAGGTTCAAAAGTCTTTATGCTCTTTTTTTTGGATCCATAGTATATCTTTACAATGCAGACAGCTAGATGATGGTTGGATGAATGAGGGGCCAACAAAGAAAACTTCTGTCAGAATCTTGTATTGAATTTTGTCTCCCATAAGCTGGTGGTGGTACAGCTGAAGCCATAGCATTAGAAGCAACTGGACACTCCATATCCTGTCTGAGAAAGTGCACCCTGATCATGCTACCCAGGAGGAATCCCATAACCTTTCAGGGAAAGTATCCATGTTTCTATATATTCAGGGATCATGTCTCAGGACTTAGATATGAAAACATAAATAAATACTCCGAGCATCACTGGAAGTCTCAGCAAACATCAACACAACAAAACCCCGAGTCTCTTGATCCAAAAGAGCACTTAGACTTATACATCTTTTATTCTTGGTGGCTACTGCTTGGGACTTGGAATTGGGCTAGGTGCCCTGTGGTGCAGCTTTCACAAGAGAGACACAATTGTGTCTTTTCTCTTGACATTGGGTTAGTGGATGAGTTCAGCTGAGGAGGTTGGGCAACCACCCAAATTGGAGCAGAGATATAAATATTAGCCAAGTATTCTCATGGGACATCCATAGAATTAAAAATTGGCTTCCTTGATTGGTCTCAGAGCCTGACAGAGCTTGGCAGACCTATCTATTTTCTCAGGCATTAAATGAGCATGGCTTGGATTATCTTCTTAAATATTTTCTTTCTTTTTGGTGAAGTATAGAAATTGGGGAATGACTTTAAAAAAAAAAAAAAAGAAAAGAAAATAGAAAGTTTGCATCCTGAATCCTTATTTATCGTAGAAGAAAGGGATAGGAAAGATCTCAAAAGGTCACTTACTTAGTTTTCCTATCCCCAGGCAGGATTAATGATACATGAAGTGGAGTTCCCACGCTGTGGTGCACTGCTGACACATGAATCCCTTAAAAGTGAATGCAGCAGTGTTGCATAGAGTTACAACATTCTGGGGCAAATCTTCAGTGCACAGGAAATACTATTTTCAGGAGATCATTTGGAATAGGCTTGCTGAGCCTTCAGCCAAGGGAGGGAGCCTGACTGGGGCTGTTCAGCCTCGGAGGATAGCGAGAGCAGTTTAGTGCTGGATGCATCAGGATGAATCTCCCGTTGTTCAGCTGGGCTTTCTGCCCGTGACAGCTCTCCTGGCTTGCCTCTCTTAGCAAGAGCTGTAGCTACAGTCCATGGGTTTCTCATCCACTCTGGCTAAATTTGTCCATGTCCATTCTCTGGCACTGAATGCTGGAGTGGATTAGGATCACTGTCATTATTGTACTCTGCCACCCCTCACATCTGAGTGCTCGTTTGCAGGACAGCTGCCTATTGATGGCAACAATGGCATATTCAGATTCCAAAAACATGCACAAGAGGGAGAAAAGATTGTTTGAGAAGCCAAAACATGTTCAGAGGCCATTTTAATAACTTAATAGAAAAAGTAGCTGAGTCCCTGGGTCTGGGTGCATTCGCTGTTGCAACTGAGTTTAATTCAATAGATTTAGTCCTCACTCTATAGATGCAGTCCCTCCCTGTCCTTTCCTGAAGAATTCCTTTATGCATGATCTCTTTGCATAAGTAATCTTTTCATCCTGGTCCTCCCTGCTTGTGGCTTTTTTGCTTGAGGTGTAGAACAACTTTCTCCAGGAGTTTTACACAATCTGGTGTTTTACACTGCCTTTGTGTCCAGCTTGCCATAAGGCTCGGAAGACTTATGCTACAAAGAGATTCATGCAAGCAGTTTTTGCAGATGGTGTAATTGAGTGCTGGTCACTTGAATGCTGATAATTTCCTGCTGTGATCCTAAATCTGTTCATAGTGCTTGCTTTGGAAACACCCCTAGTCCTATAATCTGCATTTCCCTCAAGGTTGTTAGGGCAAGGACAACACAGGTGAAGTAAAAAAGTATGTTTTTTGGGACATGGGTCACCTGTGTCAGTCAAGGGAAGAGGACAGAGGAGAAACAGAGAAAGACAGATTTTGTGGGATGGGAATGTGGAATGAGACCTCCATCTGATGAAAGGATGTAGGAGGAGGTAGGCTAATAGTAAGTCTTGTGGCTAGACAGCAATTCATATCACCCAGTCAGAAGGGTGGCCAGGAAAGCAGTCTGTGCAGTACTGGAGATAACAAACAGAACTGCTAGACCATCAGGGTGCAGGTGGCCAGTGTTGATGCAAGAGTGAAACCTTGGCTTTTGTGTAAAGAAGCAGGCTGTGTTATCAGCATGCATTATATGTTATCATGTGCCATCCATCACAGGATGGCATTATGACAGATCCCTTACTAAAATAAAGAAGCTGACCAAAAAAGACCTTTTGAAAAGTAGTTGTTCTGTGCCTGAAAACCTTACCACTTCTCAGGAAAATAAGGTATCTTATGGACATTCAAGCTTTTTTGTATCTACTGAAAGAGGCAGATGAGGGACAAGAGACACTTCTAAGACCTTGTCTTGGCCTGACAGAGGCAAATATTTCCCTTGGAAAAAAACCTGAAAGCTGATAGCTTTTATCCCTGTGAAGAGATCATCCTCAGTGAATCAATTTATAAAGGCATAGTACACCATGCCTTAGTATGACTTTAAGATTGAAGATGTAGATTTATGATATTAGGTTCTGATAGTGACTATTTTAGGGAATATTTAGTGAAGAAATACAGGGTATCTGTGCCCATGACTATTGTCATTTTCATGTCTTCTCTCCCATAGTGCAGTGCTGGGTTTCCATACCTGTGGCAGGAGTAGAAGGAGCTATGCCAAGAGATGATGCCTGTTAGATACTTTTCCTGTGACACACAAAACCAACAGAAGCAGAACTGACTTTGACTAGCACTTGAATGACCCTGAAATTGTGTCCTTCTGTTACAAGGAGTTTTTTTCACTGGCCTTTCCATAGCTGCATATCATGATTTGCCAGAGTATTTTGGCGACCTAGTCTCCCATTTAGTTTAATGTGGTGTTGTTCAGAAGACAAGTTATCCTCCAAAAACTGCAATATGTCTGCTACTAGAAAACACTGTAAATAATGGATGCTGAAAGGTTAACATTGAAAAGTAATTTACAATAATTCCCTCTTCTGAATTCCTGAACCACAGCAAATTGCATCAGGTTTTATGATGTCCTCAAGGTAATAAAGTATTTGTGGGCATATAAAGAGAAGTTCTTTCCTAAATCTTGTATCAGCAGATTTAGAGGAAGAAATGTGCATTTTAAATATTACCATTTTTGAGTGTAAAGGTTGAAAATCTGCAGGCTTGTGCATGGTTCTTCTGATATTGTCACAAATTTCCAGGGAATTCAGGTGCTCAGAAATGGCATCACAATTCTCATATTGGCCCACTTCCTGCTTAGCTTCTCCTGTATCACTACATGACCTGCAGAGAGCTGTCACTTTCTAGATTCTCAGGCAAATAAATAATGAATATGGCTTCATTTAACAATTGAGATATTTGCCTCTGCAAGTTAGCAATTTTTCAGTACCTTCAGAAGAATTGTGTGCTGACTGAAAACCTTGAGAGGGAGGAATAGCTTTATTATATATGTGTCTGGAATGTGAGCATATGGTACAGATATATAGTTTTAACATGGAAAGTATTGTTATATTAAAATCTCACCCACACTTTAATGATGGTATTGTAATCTGTCTAGTCCAGGTTGCTGTTAGGGAAGAATGCATTTAAATGTATGGATAAAATTTCATTACTGAAACAACTTTCTGAAGTTTGGTCTGGGACTGTGAATTCTATTTTTGGAAGAACTAAAAATATCACCAACACACCACTACCTACCTTTTGGTCCAGACACAAAAAAAAATGTTTTTAATGTTTTTCTCTTTCACATAGATTCATTTTATTTCAACAAGAAATGTTAGGAAAGCAAATTGAAAATTAGTTATTCCAGAAAGCTAAGTGAATAATTACAAGAAGAAAGTTAATAAACAACTAAGTTACAGCTGGAAACCTCTATGATGAGCTTCATATAAAATAATACTACCACTTTGCCTTTTTAAGAAAACATTCTGCACAGTTTCAGGGAGAATTGCAAAATACACCACCTTAACCCAGTTGATTAGAGTCTTTAATGACCAACTGAAAATTAATTTGTATTTTTCTTGCCGTTCTAGGATAGATTCTAATAAGAATACTATATTATTTGTGTTCCAAAGCTCTCTGTTGCAGAGGTCTGGATAGACCACAAGAGTCTACCAAGGGCTTGTCCTCAATGCCTCCCCTCCCTTCTTCCACTAATTATCCCTTTGGTCACTCTTCATCATAGTTCAGTCGTAGCAGAGGTGTGAAAAAAGGGAAATTACCTTGGCTTTAGTCAGGGATTTAAAGAAATACCATCACAGGAAGTAGATGTCTGTATGCCACAAATGGCTCCCAGCCTAAATCCCAGATCCTTCAATCCTTCAGCTTCATATGGGAAATTGTTTCACCTGTGTGGAGCCACTTGAATGCATTGGCACATGCGAAGAAAAAGAAATCAGTGGTCTGGAAAAGATTTTCTCTGCTGGAAAATGTGTAATAAGATGCTGCCAATAGCTCAGCTGTGTAAGCACTGGGAGCACAGTCCTGAATGTCTGCTGAAAGCACACAAACCTTTTCTGTGCTGGTTGCTTGGCACTTGTGCAGCTGAGCTCCTGCAGAAATCTGGGTATGAGATGTCAGATGGGAGAACAGGACTGATCTACGTTGTGCTATGAATGCTACCTTTGCCTCCTGATTAAAATCAGGATCAGGTTTGGATTCCCTCTGTCCACTAAAATCCCAACAAACTAGGCTTTTAGTGAAAATTTCACTATTATTTCATTATTATGAGGCAACTTTCACCTCTCTAAACATGGTCTTGAGTGTTAACTGTAAACTAGAGTTGACCAGGCAAACCCTGAGCCACAGATCAAAAATATGATTTTTGTGGATGTTTCTTCATTTACTCCTGGGTTTTTTGGGATTGGGGCTCATTATATAGTCAGCTACTAGGAAGGTATGGCTGAGAATCTTGAATTAAGAAATTTCTTTGTCCCCATCTCAACTGAGGGAGCTCCCAGCAGTGGTGACTGAAGTAAAATGTGACCAGACAGTTTGGAAATTGGAGATTATGTAAACTAAATACTTAATAATAACAGCTGTACACTTCTTCCAGCAAAGTTGAACTATAGGTGAGCCAGGCGATATTGATAGATATATATAGATATATATAGAGGATATATGGAAGCCACAGGACTTTTCCAGCTGGAAATCCTCCAAGCTCATCTGTAACTCTGTCTCTCACAAAATATTTTTATGCAAATGTTGAGTATGACATACTGTATACATTTCAATATGCATCTTCTTGTATGCTAATTAGGCCTACTCTATTTCTCAACATCCCTGGGTTCACTAGGAAATGGATGCCTGTGTTTCCTTGAAGAGCTGATTTTTGCTGCCTTAATGACATCTTCATA
The DNA here is from genome assembly GCA_013396995.1 of Dicaeum eximium. Lineage (NCBI taxonomy): Eukaryota > Metazoa > Chordata > Aves > Passeriformes > Dicaeidae > Dicaeum > Dicaeum eximium. Next base: position 286,836 of record VWZP01000060.1, on the reverse strand, counting down.
GACTCAGAAGAAAAATATTAGTTTTATGTGTGAGAAATTGAATTTCAGCTGGATTAAGCCATATTCTTTTTGTGTTAGGCAGACCTTCATTTTTCTCACTAGTTTGATTTTTGGAAGCTAATAAAAAGGAAAAAATAGTGAAAATCTTACCTATTGCTTACCTCACAGCTATATCAGAGTAGTGTGTAACACAAATTGCTTTGAAGGTAAGAGTATACCATTTTCTTTCTTTTTTTTTTTTGTTTGTTTTCTTTTTTTTTGTTTTGTTTTGTTTTGTTTTTGCTTTGACAAAATCTTCAGACCTAAGAGTTATGATGTAACATCATATCATTTAGTGCTCTGAGATCAAGTAAGTGCTTTCCTACTATTGCGATGGCAATAAACAGTTTCTTGTAATTGCATATATGTAATGGGGAATAATGGATTTATGGTTTTTATTTTTGGAGTGAGAATATAACTTTTCAAGACTGATTAATTAAAACAAAAAAGGAAGATAACCTAGGTGGGACTGAGATGTCCTTGACTTGCCTGGAAAAGCTTCTCTGTTAAATTTCTGTGTCAGGAATCAGCCTGTAGATGTCCCCCAACACACATTGTGCTACATCCAGTGTTCATTTCTGTTGAAAGCAGCTATCACATTTTTAAATTACCAACAACCCAAGTCAAAGAGAGACAGAGAGAAGAAAAGCTGCTCAGGAATGACTCTTCTGTGCGAGGACAGTTGAGGTAATGGCAGACTGAAAAACATCTCAGATCAAGAGAAACACAAGCTAAACAAGAGCTGATAAAAAGAAATTGAAATGAGTCTTATAGAAGACTGAAGATGTCAGAGAAATGGAGCTAATAATGACACACTTCACTGTGACTCTAGATATGGAAATTATAAATATTCCTCTGGCTTAGTGAGCCAGAACTGACCTTAGCACTTTAAATACTTTATGAAATGAATGCTGTACATCCATGAAGTGACAGGTTTGTCTTTGACAAAACCAGCAGGTTAGGGGGAGAAAATATAGCTCAGTCCAAAATCATCCAGATGAAATGAGGAATTGTGGTGACCTTTACCTATGTTTAGCTAATGAAATGAACTGCTGAATAGGGCTTGCATAAGTGGTGGACCTGGCCCTGCCTCTATAACCTACAGTGGAGCTGGATAAACCCTGCATATGGTTTATAACAGTGGGTGGAATCCTAAAGCCTGGTTTGTTTCACCAGTTCACAACCTGTTGTCTTCAATAAACAGTTGATTTCTTTTCACATTTGAGAAGACTTTGATAAATGATTTTTATTTGTATCAATACCCATGTTCACATGCAACCAAGCACATTTGTCAAAGAGTATCCATTTCTCACAATTTATTATTAGCTCTCTTTTCATTTTGGCTGCTAATCTTCTGTTTTCAAAACTATCCAGAGAGAACCTGAAAGAATTGAGTAACTTTTCCCTCAGCAGAAATAATGAAGAGTCAAAGCAGACACTGAGTGACTTTTACCTGGGAAATTTCATAGCTGTTGTAGTCCAGGGCACAGAGAATACTTCTCTGCCTGTTTTTAGAAGCCCTGACTCTCAAAGGAACACTGCTTTTAACTTACATCCCAGGAGAAAGTTACCAAGGCTTTGGGATGAGTTAGAATCTACAGGTGTGTGAATTAGATAGTGATATGTGGTAATATAGCTATCACAGGATGAGAAATTCAGGGTTTTCAAATTTAGTATGAGAGTGGATAGGAGGCAAGATGGAGGATTTTGGGCATTGTCTCATCTCCTTTTGTTCTTCTTCTGCTCCATTTTCTGTAGTATTGGTGGCACAAAGTTATTGGTTAGAGAAAGCTGTAGCGTAGGTGTTACGTGAATAGATTAATAAGAGGTATTGGTAGAAAAGTAGAAACAAAATACATTTTAGAAGTTAATTGGGTAAAATAGCTTTCAAAGACCTTGAATCTGTGTGTCTGCTCCCCATTTTGTGCCTTGCTTTCTGGTGTTCTAAGTCTGGTGCAGTAGACTTCTGATAAGAGGAAAATAAACAATAGACTGAAGACAGAGAAACCAAGAGTCTCGTCCGTGTTTCATCCCTGGCACAGAACTCACAAGGAGAACTCCCCCTCTCAGGGCCCACCTTTGTCAGTTCCATCAGAAACCTGACAAATAGCACTTAGATTCTGCACTCCTGCTGCTCTAACACAGATCACAGCACAGTAAAAAATAAGAAGTCAGCAGCATCCAACTTGCATTTGAGCCTTCAGGTCTACCTGTGTCCCCAGTGACAATTCTGTAACTAGACCTTAAAGCCTCCAGCAGAGGACTCTCCCAAGCTTCCCTCCAGGCAAGCTACTCTGATATTTGATTATTTCGTTTTTTGAGTCACTTCCTCAATCTTCTTTTGTTCATCTTCTTTTCCACTTTTTTGTGGGCATAGCTAATAGCAACGTCTCCAATTAAATAATTATTCCTATTGTATCAATGATCTGCATACTGGAAGACTACTATGTTCCACTCTCTCCCTTCCATCCTCCTCTCCCTTAAGCTGCACAGTCCTGTTTCTTTCATCCCTTCCTCAGTGAAGACTTTTTCAAGATATCATTTACCTGTTCCCTCCAGAATCTTTCCAGGTGTTAAGACATTTTTCAGGAAGGAAAAATGTGATATCTGGTGATTGGCTTGCTATTCACCAAAACACACAATTGTTTTGGTAGAGCTGCTAGATAGTATCTTGGTTTGTTTTCCCCATTATTTCTGCCTAAATTGAAATGTTTTGATGACAAATAACTAATACTAAATACAAATTTCAATATTTTCCCATCCACCTTTAAGTATTTTTTTACACAACCTCTGAGATTGTTGAATCAATGAAATTTTTCTGAGTAATGGTGGGAAAAAAATCCTTAGAGATAAAGAAAATAAGTAAACATGAGTATAAAGATTTGACTCAATGGTGGTCTTTTCCAACCCTAATGTTTCTGTGTTTGTAATATTCTCTATTTCAGTAGGATTTCGAACACTGTTAGGGAGGGATCTTAGTTGACTGTTACTCATCTGCTACTAATCAGAATGACTTTCCCAAAGTCACACTGCAAGCATTTTGATGTAACTAATGCAGTACAGAAATGGAGACTGCATTCTGACCAAAAGGGAAAAATAATGAAGTCCTGGAATAACTAAAATATTCACTCAAGAAATATTTAAAATGTGATACAGTGAATTATTTCTAATAATCAATTTTTCATGGATAAACAGTAAGATTTCTTCTTGTATACTACTCAATGTATAAAAGACGTTTAAAAAAATTATTTCTAGTAGTTTTTAAAGGAATTTACAAAAAAAAAAAAATTGACTGAAAGACGTGTTTGTCAGACCATATATCTGTAACACAGCTCTGCAGTAAGCAGTTTTTTCATTCCATAGATGATCTAAGGTGAATAAATTTCTTCAAGTTTATTGCTTCTGACCAGTAAGAGGATGTGTAATTTAGCTCTTTCACTTGTAGAGTGAGCCCCAGCCTAAAGGAATGTAAAAAATTGCATCTGAGCTTTCAAGAAACAAGTTGCACACAGGGGACTTGCTATGAAGGAGCTGTTGAAATGTAAGGTGCTAAGACTTATAACAAGGTAACCACATACACTGAGCTTTTAGTATGATTGATTATGCTTTTGGTTTTGGGGGTTTTGGGGTTTTTTTTGTGGTTTTACTTTTCTTTTTTTTTTTTTTTTTTGCCTTTGCAGTGGTGATGTATTTTGCTTTGTTTTCTGACACAAACCCACAGACAAATTGTAGGGGGCAGGAAAGAGACAACTTGAAGTGCTGACTGCTTCAGCGAGGCTGAGGGTACAAGGAGCATCTCATATTTCATCAAACCTCCAGTGGTCACCCAGAGAGATGGAGGAGGGCAAGTAAGAGCCAGGTCTGGGTAAGCAGTACCAGCAGACAGTGAAAATTATGAGTCAAGTGCTAAGCAGTACTTTTTCTGTTGACCTACACCCCATCAAATGATTTTCTCAAAGCCAGAGCAGGTGTATGAGAGTTGTGTTTGGTTAAGATTCATTATGCACGTGTTAATCAAGGACACAGAAAATCTTCACATCGGGTTGGTGTACCTTAGCAAGCAAGCTTACTCAGTGAAGTCAGAAAAGCTGTGATAATTCCCTGAATTTCAGGTTTTCACTGCATCTTTGGTGTTTTCCTGGTGCTCTTTTGCCACACACCCATAGAAAAGTTATTACCAGTGGCATAGTCAAAGATACATTAATAAACTAAATGAATTTCATTCTCCTAAGACAGTGAACAAAAAGAAGTAATTTATCCCTTTTAAGTTTTAAACTACATAGACATATATATATATATATATATATATATATACACAACACAATTCTCACTATATCTGTCAGTAATTTCTTGCTTCCACTTGTTTCTGTCTTTTGCAGGGTGAGAAGAAGTTGACCTCAGTATTGGAAATTTTCTTTCCACAGTTGTGTCTGGACATGAAAGAAGCCAATTTCTTTCTCTGGCCCCAGTCATACACAAAAATAACAGATGTCTCAATATACTGAGATCAGACACTAAGGGAAGCTGAGGGGGACAGATGTTGCATCAACAGAGCTCTCCTTCTTCTGAATTGTTTTGGAGTAAAGGGTTGTTTTCTGGCCTTTTTTCTTCCTAATTTAATCAAATTATATTGAACTAGATCTCCTGATATCAAATCTAATTATTTGCATTTATTTAAAGACTAATCTAGAAAAACACAGATTTAGCTCTCTGTAAAAGAAAAAGTGGGGCCAAATTATCTACTTTAGATGTATGCATTTAAATTACATACCAAAAAAAAAGTACAATCATTGTGGAATCAAAATATGGCAATAATTTTGACAGAGTAAATGGACCTAAGGATCATGAAGGTGTTAACCTGATCAAGAAATCATAAAGCAGTCACAAGTGTATCAGATATTTGAGTATAGAGACCCTGGATCACCATGGGAAATTCCCATGATAAATAAACTGGAATATTCATGCTAAACACACACACATACAGACATACACACACACACACACACACACACACACACATCAAGTTTATATTAGACTGTACTGGAGGAAAAAAACACAACAAACCAAACCAAAACATGTGAGGTTCTGAAGCAGAAAGTTTAGGAAACAGCCTGATTGTGTAAAAGTCATTTATTTGGGAGTTTCCTGAGCCTTTTTTTTTTT
>VWZP01000060.1:237882-281616 GCA_013396995.1 Dicaeum eximium | reverse complement strand
TTTTTTTTTTTTTTTTTTTTTGTCAGAGATATTGGTCAGGGCCTCTTAGTCTGGATTAGTCTTAATTATTAATAGAGAAAAGTAAACTGTTTCTGCTGAAGATTGTTACAAAGCACTCTGAAGGAGAGAGTTGATTTTAGTCTTTTGTTCTCTTAGATAAAAAGTAGAGAGAAGAGGAGGGAGGAGAGGTTTGGTAGTATCAGGTGATGTAGTAGGGGTTTTCTCCCAGTCCTGGGAACCAAAGCAGCTATTTATTTGTGGTGGATGGTCAGAGCCACTGGGTCAGCCTCAGCTGTTAGATTGGCAAGTCTGTCTCAGTCCCACAGCTGAGGCTGCAATCCTGCATGTCCAGCTGGGCTCCCACTGCCTCTCCTGAAATGAGCTTCTGGAGCTGCTCTATAGAGTGAGGGCAGAGTCATGGAACCGAAAAAATGAGGGAAAGAAAAAGGCTGGGATGGGAGGGGTGGTGGTATGTGGTACAGGTTGCTGTACAGAGGATTGGAAGGAGGACAGTGCCAATGCAGGGTCATGCTGTTGGAGAGAAGAGACTGGTGTGTGAGCCCAGCTTCTCCTGAGGTGGATGATTCTGAGGGGCTGTGGTCCTGCATGTGGTCATGTGTTGATCAAGGATATTGCTGTCTGCTGTTTCTGGGATAGATTAGCTGTGCACATTCTCTGCAGGACTCAGAGTATAGCATGAAAAATTTTGATCAACTCATAAATTCAAAAGCAGGACCAAGGACTTTATTCAGAAAAGTATAGTTCTCTTATCTTGAATGGGTTTTGCTCTTAAAGTCTGCCTTAAGGTATGAGTTGAATAAATATTTTTCAAAATCATAGTTAAGAATAGTATTAATTACTTGAGAAGTATTAATTAATGCTGGAAAGTTTTTAACCTGCATGCTCTACTTCTCTAGCAGATTCAGATGCACAAAAGCTCGATTACACCCAAAGAACATGCTGGATGCTTGCTGAGCAGGAGGATGTGGTACACATTTCACTTCCCAGTTCTGATTGTTTTGTTACCAGGATCTGTTTCATTCTCACTCAGCTCCAAGAGAAGATCTGTGTGCTTGTCATCTTCCTATGTACATTGGTTTCCTTTCAAAAACAACCTGGGGTTGTGGACAGGGTGGAATCTGTGGCATGCTCTGATATCTTCCCAGACACAGTATTCTGAAGACCAGGGGTGTGGGTGCACCCATCCTGCATCCTTGCCATAACCAGAGTCTGCATGGAGAGCAGCACTGATATCACTGGGAAGAGCAGATCTTGGCAGCATCTTCAGGGACGTCAAAAGTCAAAAGTAGTTCCTTTCTACTGTGCTAGAGGAAACATCTACAAAAAAGAGACAAGAAGTCAGCAACCTGTGATTGTACAAGGCTCCCATTATCTCTGTTGTTTACAATAGTGATCTAGGAGAAAGTTATAATAATTAATTTAATGGTATTGTTCATTATAATAAAATTATACAACTTTGCTGTCTGCTTTCTATAAACATTACACTAAGGATCCTGAGGGGAAGCTAAAATGTAAACAGTACTTTTTTACATAAACATTCACTAAGAGTCTTGCTTTTTTTTCCTAAAGACTCCACACCAACACTTGATTGCAAACTTAAATTAAATTGTTTGAAGAGTGTTTAAGAAGGTTTAACATTTTTTCAGTACAGATAAACAACATACTTCAAAGTAAACACTGTTAAGATGACGTGCAACCTTAGAAATATACCATTTCAATAATTACTCACCACATTTCTTGTTCTAACCTCATTAATTGAAGTGAAATTACCTTTGATTTTACTGATGTAAATGGGAAAATTTAAATTCTTATTTTCTAATATGTAAACAACTAAATTTCATGCGTCTCTTATGAACATAGGTGGTGTTATTAAATGCCACTACTGACTTCATGTCTGGTTCATGAACAAACTGAAAACTTTGCTTATGTGCAAAGTGAGAAGGTAGTTTGGGTCTCTCTCTCTGAAATGATTCATTCTCTCACACAAGAAATATCTCTCAATTACATTGTGCCCTTAATCTAAGCTATGGTTCTTCAGACTGAGAAGAGACTTGTGTATCCTTCATGTCTGGGAGTGTGCAGCCCTCTAATGATGATAATAATGACTTTCTATGTCTGGAAGAAATGGTATCAACCACATACCATGTCTTGTGCCTCTGTCCTCCTGCTCCTCTCTCCTAAAGTGGTTTTTCATGACAAGTGTTGCAAAACAGAAGCCAGTGGGAAACGTGCTTCTGAGCAAAGTAACTCTGTGAAGTAGAATGTTAGAACCAGAGAACAAAAGGTTAGTTTTCTTGAAGAAAAGATAACAGCTTGAACCTCTCTCCCTCTTCTCTACCCACATCAGAAAAGAGTGCACTAGTGAGGTTGGGTCAGCACACACATGTTTTAAATTAGTGGTTTATAAACAAGGAAGTGACAATTATTTGTTATGATTATTTGTCAAATAATCACATCTGTACCTAATTACCATGTATATGACAGTGTTTGCATTTCTCAGTTAGCTGAATTCAGTGAGGACAATTTAGATGGTAAATTGTGAGCCCACATTTAATGGGTACAAATACTTTAACACAGTATACATTGTGTTAAAAGTTATAAATAAAAGTGCCATATAGCTCTAATCAGTCTCACTCCTTATCTTTCATTTGCAAAGTTTATGAAAAACAGCAGTGGATCTTACATACTCTCTGTGATGTGGGATTCTCTCATTCTTAAAGACTTCTTATCAGATAAATTTTAGTCTCATTGTTTTATTACCAAAAAGTGTTCTCTCTTTATTAACATATACATAGCCTCACTATACTCTGGCCAGGCAGAGAACATTTTCAATATTCATCTTATTTATTTATATTTCTTTCTTCTATCTTTGCATGTAGTTCATTCCTTTAGAAACACAGGCTTTCACCAATGGTTTACTTTCCAAGGTCAGCTTTTTTTAGGTGTCACAAACTCAGCTGTAGAATACCAAACAAAAAAAACTTTCAATGCTCATTTGAATAAAGATGTAGACTTTTCTTTGACATTCTTCTCCTTCAGTAATTCTTATCTCAGATTCCATCCAAAAGTGTATTTGGGGAAAGGGAAATTGTAAGTATGTCTTTACATGAGTGTTTGTTTGCCCCAGAGGTGTTTGTGCTGTCATCTCTTAAAGTGCTTGAGTTTAGGAGTCACTCAGGGTCCAGGGAAACATAACACATGCTTGAATTATTCCAAGGCTTTGGATTGGATTCTTGGAGTATGTGTGATGTTGTCTTGCCTGCTCTGAAAGAATGCTTTCCCAGCTGCGCCGGGGTTTTAACACCCCGTTATGTCATTCTTCTGTGTCTTACAGGGAGCAGGGTAAGATGTGTATCACCATCCTGTTTGTGGTCAAAGAGCACGTCTGTGACAAGTATAGACAGGCTGGGAGATGCTGTGGGAATCCCTGGCTGGAGGAATGCCTCTGTGGTTTACCCTCATCTCACAGGGCCGTGTTCCTGTGTGTGGTCATGCTTTGGCAGTCACGCTGCCTTACGTGGTGGGAAGTTTGGGGTGTTCTTTTCCAGCCCCTCCCCATACCTTTGCCTGCTTCTAGGATTTTTAAATGAACTCATTCAAGGGACAACAATTTGGCCTCTTTGTCTTAGACTCCACTGTCCAAACTCCCTCTATCCAGGGCTGTGAGCTGTGGCCAAGTGGGCAGCAGACATTGCAGCAGCTGTGCCCCAGCAGGCCCCTGTGCTCAGGGCTTCTGCACAATTTCTTTGCGATAGGCCAAGAGACAGAGGCCTTAAAATTAAATGTTGGGTAATGTAGCAATGGGAATAGCTACAGGAGGAAAAAAAAAAGGTTTGGCACAATTCATTGTGTATTTGTGACCAGCCACAGAGAGGTATGGTGTTGCTCAACTATAACAGCATTACCCCACTTGCATTGCATGATGGTGATTTCCCTGATCCTTTTTAGGTAAGATGAGACACAAAGGACGATCTCACTTACTCCAGTGTTCAAGAGAATAAAATCAGCATTTATTCTTACTCAACAGAGGGTCAAGATCTAGTTTAAGTCTTTATTTGGCTTCTCAGTCACCACATTTCTGGTGGCACTATGACAGTCTCAAAATTAAAATTGGAAAATTCTAACCTGGCAGTTGCACCTTGCTGCTCAGCGAAATGAATTCAAACCACCTAAGGTGGAAATGAACCTAAAAACCTGTTTTCCAGTCTCCTGAGGACATGCTTTCATGAGCAGGCTGTTGCTTTCAGGCCATCATTTCTCTTTGTGTTTCTCTGTGCACATTTTGGAATGAAAGAGGGTGAGCTTTGCGTTAGACTCAGTTCTATCCAAGGGAGCTGAGAGCTTAAGCAGACCTATTGGACTGTTTTCTGTGGCAGTTTAGATTTAAATCAAGTATCTTCCACCAGGACTTAGACATGGCTCCCAGTGCAAAGAACTTCATTGTCTGGTTTAAGGAACTTTATGTTACAGTCCCAAAAGATGTTATTGAATAATTTTAGGTACATGACAACAGGTAGTATCAATCCTGAGACTTGTATACATGAATGTTTTGAGCTTAGATGGAAATCATGTGATCTGAATACATTTACAGCCCAACAGAAACAGAATCTCCTTTTTCAGAAAAAACGAACGTATAAGATGGCAAAGTTTCACACTAAGAGAAATAGGGAAAGGTGAAATTAGTATTGTAGTGTTAATCAGATCTCTTCCCAAGATTTGCATGACTCTAATATTTAAAATTAAGACCTCTAATCTGTTAGGGAGAAGGAAAAACACATTGTCTACTCTTGTTTCTTTGAATACATACACAGAATATAGTCACTTAGGTGACAGCTAGTGTTAGTCAGCAAATGACACCTGAAGACAGAACTACAGAGGGAAGCTAAAACAATATTATCATGGTGGAATTCAATATGACCAGCTGCTTTTACTGTCTTGTTGACTATATTTAAATGCCACAATTTTTGGAAATGATAGATTAATTTTATTCAGTAAATAAATTACAGCAAATATGTGAAATTCTACTGCTTCCTGTCTTGTCATATATGAAACAATTAATCACAAGGTCAAAAATTGTTATGTAGATAGATTTAAAATATTGTAATGAATTAAAACAAATTGCTTCATATAAGTAAATATATAATGTCATGAGACTAATTTCTCAAAGGTGAAATTAATATGAGTCAAGTAATCTAAAAGAAAATTTAAACAGAAAACTATGATTTGTATCTTAAAATGCTGAAGAAAACTTTACTGAATTCCTCAGAATCCAAAGTCTAGAAAATTATTCCATACCAATCAAAAAATCCGAATCATAGACATAACAACCTGATCTAGAGAAGAAATGTAATAATCTAAATTTAATTTTATAGCAATGGATATAAATGACAAGATAAGAATTGGCGACAATGATTCTTAGTGAAACCTGAATATCTTTGTGATAGCTGAATTGAAAAATTAAGCATGCTTTTGTAATGAAATGAAAAAAAAATGAAAGGAAAATTATTCGGCTGGCAAAGTAAAGTAGAACTGTGATGAATTTTCATTTGGTGCTAGAAACAAGGAAAATTACAATACTAATATTGGATCGAATAATAATGTAAAAAAATTGAAAGTGTTATTTCAATTATTAGCTGTCTTTAGGATAAAAAAACAGGATTGCATGACATAATGTTACACATGTGCTTTCCAGTGGAATCTTAGCCAGATATCATAAGGTAATTACTAAATTTTAGGTATTTTTAAATTACTGGCCCTGATAAACTGTGTCCAAGAGAATTAAAAACTACGACTTGGGAGCTGTCTCATTTATTTTTAGTAAACCAGGGAATACTGAAAAAAATCCAAACTAAGCTAATGTCAAGCCAAAATTGAGATATGAAAAAATCTGAATAATTCATAGACCTGTCATCATAACTTTGATAAATGATGGTATGGTAATCAATTAATAAAGAATCAAGGGGGTGTCAGTAAAATTAACAATAGTCAGCATGATCTTGCAGAGCTTGTCATATTAACATTGCATAATCCCTTTGGTCCACAGACAGAATATTAATGACACAGTATATTGAAAGTGCTATTAAATATTTGAATTATTATACCTTTGTGGTTTCATTTCGGAAATCAGAGTGTTACAAATTATACATTTTGAATGGATTAAACCCTGAGTGTATGTGAATGTAAATTGGGGTTTATTTTTAAAGGTTTCTTGGTCCTGGGCTTAAAAAAATTATCATAAATAATAATTTAAAGAAAAACAACATAAAATCACCACAGATTTTAGTTACATATAATTCTGTGTTTAGGTGAGAGATAAAGCAGTTGACTGAAGTAATGTGGGTCACCCTATGGATGAGAGACAAACTATGGCATACAAATCAATTCATGGCAAAATGAGAAATTTGTACTTGCTGGAACTTAAAAAGTAGGTCATAGTTACAATAATATTGATGACTTGTTTAAATAGCAAAGGATATTGTGCAGTCCTTGATAAACACAGTCAGTTAACTGTAAATTTTTGAAGATTTTCCTTTACTTAAGATGTAAATACAATCTTTGTCTTTTATATAAATATTAAGAAGGAGTAGGTACATGATGTACAAATTAGTATTTTTTTGCCTCTGCAGGTCTCAAAGAGATCCAGATTTAGTACAGGTAATTGATGTAATTTAAGAAAAATATTGAAATATTAAATGAGGTTCCAAAAACATTCAGAGGGTAATTAGTTGTTTGAAAATGATAATGAGGGATTGATAAATAGTCTGTTTATCAAGGAGAAGATTACAGGCTGATTGAGCACTGCTTCTATATATTCTATAAGAAGAGCTCTATTTCACACGTAGATGGCTGTAGTGTAACAGAAAAATTTAAAATCAAAAGGATGGAACTCATTAGTAGAAAAATTCACGTTAAAATTAAATGTCAACACTTACTAATGAGTGACTGACTAATATGAAACACTGAGTATTTATAGGCATGTATAAGAACAATATGCTAATGTAACGTGATATACACAAGTAATATAACAGTAATATGAAAATAATATGGGAAAAGTTGAGGAATAATGGGAAATAATGGGAAATTTTCAAAGTTTATAAAAAACCATTTATCTCTGGAAATTTAAAAATTGTTCTTTTTCATCAGCAAGTTTCTGTTACAATATGCCTTCATGAAGTCACATGGCTGAGGCTGTGTAGGAGGCCATTCTTCACAGGCATGGTAGCCTATATTTGTATCTAGGACTTGGTGAAGGCAAGGGCAAGCTAAAAGAAAATCAGAAACTCAGAAAAACAAATCAGAAAAACAGTTGTCTTCTGTCTCCTCTCATGCCAGGACTAGACTTTCTGGCTGAATGTTAGTGATGTTCATTAATAAAGCTATGGGGCTCTTTGGTGGTAACACACATCTCTAAAATGCCTGCTAGCATTCCTGTTTAAATACATTCTTATTCTTTATGAGCTGAACTTGTACTGCAGCTTCTCTAAGGTGAAAAATTCCAATTCTTAACTGCATTATAACTTGAATTACAAACTCTCCATAAATATAAGTCCTTGAAACTGAAGCTATGTATTATGCAACCTTGTTTTTTTCATGTTTATGCAACCTTGTCCTGTCACTGTGGTCGGAGAGTATTTGTACTACACACATTTTCTGATGTGTCCCAGTTTTTCCTCTGTGTGTCATATATTTGGTCTGATGACACAAAGAGCATAAGATTTAGTTTCTGAAAGACCTCTTGAGTGTTTTAAAACTTTCACTTTGGTACAGTGGTTGTCATTACAAAATGGTACCCAATATATCACTCACTCCCTATTCTTCCAACAGAAAATATCTATGTATTTATTGGCAGATGGCGAATTGTTAATTGCTCCCAATAGCACTTACTTCATGTAATGCAATTTTAGGGCCAAAATTTGCCCTTAGATCAACTTGCCTTCAGTGGTTTGGAGCCTGTAGTTGGCTTTTAACACCAACAGACCTTTTTAAAGTAAAATGCCATGCCTCTCTTTTAATGCCAAACTCTCTTTTAATCCTGGCAGATAAAAAGTTATGCTCTGTCTTGCTACATGTGTGCACCAGTCACTTCAGGAATCATAAGTAAACAACTTCAACAATTCAGTTCTGAAAGGTAGGTGGATTAAGACATTTTCAAGAGACAGATTCAGAATGACCTTTTTTGAAGGAGAGTTCAGTCAAAACCTCAAAAACTCATCAAAGAAAAAGACAACTGAGATTTATAACTAGAGATAAAGTAAAAGCAGAATTAATGAGAAGGTGGTGAGTACTTACTAGGCCTTGTATTAGAAGAATAAAGAAGTGCAATGAAAGATCAAGTTTAAGATTGAAACAAACTGAAAATACAGCTGTTCACAGCTTTCTACTTAATCTGGGGAGCTCATTGCCACAAGGTGTGCAGGATGCCAGAAGTATAAATGGTTCAAAAAGCTATTAGGTACAATCATAAGTAGGTTCATGGAGTGTTGTGAAATGTGAATGAAATGTTGCAACCTCTGGCTCAGGGTTTCCTTAAATCACAGATTGCCAGCATCTGGAAGGATTTGCCATGGGGACTATCATGTGATACTCATTCAATTTTTATTCTTTTTTTCCGAAACAACGGCTACTGGCAGTGTCAGAGACAGGATCTTGGACTAGAAGAATCATTAGTCCAACCCATCACAGCCAGGCTTACAGGACCCAAGCATAGCTTCTTTTTCCCTAAGAAACAGGGCTTTTTCCAAAAAACAAGATGCCAGACTGTACTTTATTGCGCCCAAAACATCCCATGCTAAACAGTAAAAGATCATTTACTCTGACAAGACACCTTAAAAAGGTCAAGAGTAGTTCAAAGTAAGAGCCTTATCTCTGACTTATTTTCCTTTTATCAATTCTGACGAAATCATTAATGGTTCTTCTAAAGTAAAAGTATTTGTAATATTATATCACATAAAGTCTGTCTTCATGTTGGATTTGTGTTGTCACTGTTGATTTATGTGCTTTTAATATATTAGTTTTAAATTTTCTGGAATGTTGATCAAGTCTTTAATGCAGCTTGAAATGTGTTCTTTCAATGTTTTTCAATCCACTTTAAACCATTTAATGGTTTAGTCATTTTATCCATCATGAATTCATAACATTTACTTTAGGAGTTGTCTTGACTAGATATATTTCTGTATTTTAGGTGGAAAAAGTACAATTCAATACTTTAGACATTTAAATGTAATTTTTTTTAAAGTACCAAGTTCCACAATTAATTACTTTGTCTCAAAATAAAACTAAGTGCCCTGTAAAGGCACTTGCTTTCATTTCTGTAGGTATAGGTTTGCAGTATGTTCCCATTCACGAAAATGAAACACTTTATTTCTCCACAATGCAGCACATACTTTTCCACTGAAACTTACTCAAGTTGGTAACAATCTCTCTTCAGTACTCCACAGGGTAGCAAATATGTGCACACATGCACACACTTAGAAGACAGTATATACATTACTTCTGGCTATAAATAAAACTAACAAAAAAGGTTCAACTAAGCACAAAAGAAAAGAAATAAAATATAAGTGATATGGATGATCAATATATTAATGCTCAGGATTTCCTGGAACAATAGAGGGCAATTTCCACATAAGAGTGGGGCAAACAAGATCAGCAATAGGTTTGTGCTGGGGCTGAGATGCAGCTAATTTTCTCCACAGCAGCTCCCACATCTCTGTGCTTTGCACTGATGATGAGGAAAGTGTTTGAGTGCTGCTGAGCAGCGCTGACACAGCACCAAGGCCTCTTTCCAGCATTCCCACCTCACCAGCAGGCTGGGGGAGGGCAAAATCTTAGGAAAGGGAGAAGGAAATGAGAATATTCCTTATTTACTACTTACCTTCCTGAGCAACCTCTGTGTGCATTGAAGCTTCCCAGGCACGGGTTGGACATGGCTTGCTGGTGGGAAGTAGAGAATAAAATCTTTTGTTTCTCTCTGCTTCTGTGTGTGTGACCTGTACTTTTGTTTTATTAAAATGGCATAATCTTGACCCAGAAGATTTTCGCATTTTCCTTTCTTCCTAGCTCAGAGGGCACCTAACATCCAGCCAAGGTCAACCCACCACAAAGTCACTCTGATAAAAGATTTGACAGATTCCCACATTGCATCTCAAGCCATGCTTCCACTAGTGAAAAGGAGCAGAAAAGCTGTCCTGCCTCTGCTTAGAAGCCCCCACTGGAGGATAAATTTTACCTACCATTCCAGCTAAAAATATTCCCTCAAACACAAACAATGGGAAATGTCCTTTTATTTGAATAGATCTCATGCTCCTTTCCCATTTGGCTTAAATTGCAACATTTAGAAAATACTTGTATATTTTTTCTTTTTTGATTCTTCTTGGCCTAATCACAGGCCTCAGAGGGTAAGTATTGGCTATTTATGTCTACAAAGCACTCTGGGAAGGTGAGAATTATGTTTTTGCTGATCTGCTACCACAATGAAACAAAAGATCCTTGCCCTCTCCATGTTCCTTGCACTAGCAAAAACCATGGACAACTCTCCAAGCTGCAGTAACAGCAAACTTCTTATTGTATAAACATTTTTCTCACAATTTAAATGGGTTGGAAGGAGGAAAGAAGAAAATATTAAATGCCAGATTATTTTATGAACAACAATATACTTTATGCCTGACTTAGCCAAAACCAAGGATGAGAAAATAGCCCAAAAGAGAAAAATGAGACAGTCAAAGATGGTGCTATGTTTGTCTGTGTCAGTAGGAAAATGTTAACAAACTTACTGTGTGTTTTTTTTATCAATTAGCTGGTCTGTCTCTTAGGAAGTTACATAGAAATTGGTAAAAACTTACTAGCCTTTTATCTGATGGCCACTTTTACTTTGCTTTTCTTATCCTTGAAGTTACCATGTGCATTAGTTTGTCTTTAAAGTTTGCTAGAAAATCATTAATGTGCCCGTCTGTAGGATGAAACAAGGCTGAAGCACAGGTACCAGCAAGAGAAAGGGAATCCAAACACCACCTTCACTGTCAAGATTAGGCATTTTCCTCTACTTCTATGTCCATATGAGATTTCACCCCTCAAAAACAACTAAATAAAGAAAATATAGAGATTTACTTACTTGGACTTGTGTCCACTTACTTGGGCTCGGTACCACCATCTCCATCACCTTCAAGCTGCCTACATTTAAGACCACTTAGGTCTTTAATTTAGAACTTTTATCTTTTATTTGTTTCCCATCCTGATCCAGTTAGTTTGGGAAGGAGTGCCATATTAAAACATCTGAGATTCATCAAATGTGTTCTTTTTAACACAGGTTCAGTGCGATCAGTCCCAGATGCTCAACAACTAAGGTTACATATAAACTGTTCCTAGGTTTTGGCCAAAATCATATTCATCTCCCCATACCTTAAAAGCAGAACTTCTTTAAATAGATATGGTTTAAATTTAAATCATCTACTAAAAGCAAAACCAAAACAAAACCTAAAACAATGAAAGAAAGGAAGGAAGCAAAAATTGCAAATGAACGTCATTTAAAATATATTTGAGTTAGACAGCTTATTTTATGTGCCACTTTAGGCTGGATTTTAAGTGTAATCTGTCATTAGACTGCAGTAAGACATCTTGTCATAAGTTCCTTCTTTCAGTCACTTACATTTTGAGGCTCCAGGATAGCCAATTAAAGCTTTCAAGGAGGTCAATTAAATCTTTCAAGGAGGTCTGGACCAATTCAGTTCAACTCTTCCTGAGAAGTAAGGCTGGGGAGGAGTGACATAATAGTTTTCCCATGAGAAAAATATCTTAAAGAATAGTTAAAAATTCTCTCAAACAAAATGCAGTGAAATAGGACCTTGAGGTTAGGTGGGGGAGAAGGGAATACAAGGAATCCTGCAAGTCCTTTGGACACTGCTATGAAATTTTAGCTTGTCTTTAATATGCTCAGTTGTTATTGCTTGGGGAGCATTTTTAAACCCCCCCTTTATTGTACCCCCCTTGTATTGTATTCCCCCTTGTATTGTATGCTTGGAACTGCCCAAGAAGCATCAGTTCACATGTTTGCTGGTGCTAATGAGCACAGAACGGTAGTAGGAATGTTCCAATTTCCAGATATTTTAGTAGATATTTAATTGAGGGGTTTTTTTTTATCCCTGGAATAAAGCTTCCATTTGCTTCCCATAAATGTAGGACTCATAATGTCTATCTGGTATAATTTCTACTTCCCTGCTTAAAACCAGATCTTGTTCATTTAGGAACAAGAGATGAAGAAAGCACCAAAAGGAAAAACAAATAGCTAAGTTATTGTTTTAGGTTATTTTAAGGTTTTGGAAAAATGAGTGAAGAAAAATGAACGAATGAAAAGACAGAGCCAATTAAGTTGAATCTGAGCATCTCTAGAATGCATTTTATCATATCAAATCTTTCCCTCTGAATCCTGGTAAATACTGTATAAAGTGATATATATGTAGAAGAGAAAGGGAGGGAAATATAGTAGGAAAAAAGAAGAAGTAGAGAAGGTTTTGAATCTTTAAGTCCAAACTTCTTTCCTTTCAGCCACTTTGAGTAACTGCACTTGAATAAGAAAGTAAAGAAGCAACTAAATAACTTATTAAATTTATGAAGAGTTGCACCTATGTCATCAAAGTTCTCCATTAAGCTCAGTATCCCTAAACTGCTGCTGCTCCTCATTAGTTTAAGAAGGATAAGAATGAAATGTATGAGAAATGAAAAGGCCATCTTCTACAATTAGAAAATGAAACTTTTTTCCTCTCTGATTAGTCATTTAGATTTTAAAAATATGACAGGAATTTTTGCAATTAAATAACTTATTTTAAAATAACTTTTTCATATAGAGTATAGTTCTTAATAGGTAACTGACTTTGTTATATACAACAAAACTGCAGCGTGAGTTACATACAATGTGCAAATCTTTCCCTACCATTGACCTCTGGAGCCTTTCCCTTAAGGAACTAATACTTGGAGAGAGAGTAATTGGTAACTGGTCTGCTTAAGTCTGACAATTCCTAGGTTACCTATACACTCTAATGCAAACATCTCTTGAACTCTGCATCCTAGAATGTATCAGACCATAAAGATTCAGTAATCAGATAAAGCTGGCAGCCACATTTCTTCAGGCTTCATACATCAAAGACAGAGACAACATTTTGAGCTATTTTAATGTCTGCTGAATAGAACATTTTGAATCTCCAGTTGAAAATAAATGTTTTGTGTCACAAGTCTGTATCTAATCTGTCTTAAGCCTTTTGGCGGTCACTAAAGCCACTCTTTTACAGAAAAGGGTATGAATATGAAATAAATAACATATTCCAGCATGAAAAACAATTACCAAGAGGCTGATTTTTCTTCTGTTTGCACTGGTGAAAAATTCATGTTTTATGTCAGTAAAGGTCTTTTTACTCTAAACACAGCCATACTCAGGCAGAAGAAACTGCATCTCCTTCCTGTTGTAAACCCAGTTCTCAGAGTCCAGCTTGCTTTTATCTACCTGTGAGCATAAACCCCACAGACAACAGACACAGATAACATTTGGTGTCAATCTGTCTGTCTCTGAGCTGATTTTCATTCATTTGCCAATATGATTTCTTAAAATACAGAGAAATACCACACAATTTAGACTCAACGTTTTTCAGATGGAATGAATCAAACCTTGAAGATACATAAGATGGAAGAATCACAAATCAAGCAAATAGATGGAAAAGATAGAATGCTGCCAGAGTCATTCTTGTCATATTCTGTCAGTTGCTCAGTCAGGGGTTTCCAATATCACAGTAAAAGCCAAGTTACTTTAGAATGCAGAAAAGGGGGGAATATTGGATTGGGGATTGAGAAGAGCAATGCCTTTCAATATGAGCTTCAACTGATCTAACTGCAAACTTGGATCTGACCTCAATATGGGCCATGGGTGCTGAGACACCAGGTGAACCCCCTAGCAAGGCAACAAGGCCACTCACAATCATCTCTAAAAGGTTGTGGCAGTCAGGTGCTTGAGGACTGGAAGAAAGCAAACACCATCCTGGTCTCCAGAAAAGGGCAAGAGGTAGAAACCAGTGAGCTACAGACCAGACAGCCTCACCTCAGTCCCTGGGAAGGTGATGGAACAGCTCCTTCTGGAGGTCATCTCTGTCTCTATGGATGACAAGGTGATCAGAAGTAGCCAGCAGAGATTTACTAAGGGTAAATCAGGCTTGACCAACCTGACTGCCTTCTACAATGAAACAACAACCTGGGTGGATGAAAGGACACAGTGGGTATTGCCTACCTCGACTTTAGCAAAGCTTTCAACAGTGTCACATCAGCCTCACAGGCAAACTTGGAAAGTGTGGGCTAGATGAGTTAACAGTGAGATGGACTGACAACTGGCTGAATAACAGACTCCAGAGTGTAGTTGGAGGCCTGTCACCAGTGGTGTCCCCCAAGGTGCAATAGTGAGCCTTGTATTGTTCAACTTATTCACTCATGAGTTGGATGAAGGGGCAGAGGCCTCCTCAGCAAGTTCACTGATGGCACAAAGCTGGGAGTGGCTGATACCCCAGCGTGCTGTGAGCTCTTCAGAAGGACCTTGACAGGCTGGAGAGATGGGCAGAGAAGAATCACCTGAAATTCAACAAAGGAAGGTGCAGGGTCTGGCACCTGGGGAGGAACAACCCCATGGGCCAGTACAGGATGGGGGCTGAGCTGCTGGTAAACAGCTCTGTGGAGAAGTACCTGGGTGTCCCAAGGGACAACAAGCCATCCACAAGCCAAAAGTGTGTTTTGTGGCCAAGAAGGCCAATGGTGTCCTGGGGTGCACTAGGAAGAGCATTGCCAGCAGGTTGAGGGAGGTGATCCTGCCCCTCTGATCTGGAGTGCTGTGTCCAGATTTGGGCTCCTCAGTACCAGAGAGACAGGGACTTCCTGGAGCAGGTCCAGAGGAGGCTGACAAAAATTATTAAGGGACTGGAGCACCTCTCTTATGAGGATAGAGAGGAAAGAGTGAGACCTGTTCAGCCTTGAACAGAAGCAATTGAAAGGGGTCCTTATCACTGTCTATCAGTACCTGAAGGGAAGGTGTCAAGAGGGTGGAGCCAGGCTCTTCTTGGTGGTGCCAAGTGATAGGATAAGGGGCAATGGGCAGGAATTGTTGCACAGGAACTTCCACCTGAACATAAGGAAGAACTTCTTTACAGTGCAGTGACTGTGCACTGGAAGAGATTGTCCAGAGAGTTTGTGGAGTCTCCTTCACTGGAGACAGTCAAGAACCTTCTGGACACATTCCTGTGTAATGTGCTCTGGGATGACCCTACTTGAGCAGCAAGGTTGGACCACAGGACTCACTGAAGTACCTTCCAACCATAGCTTCTGTCATTCTGTGATCTAGGGTAGTAGGTTGGTCAAGATAATTTCCAGGTGATTCCTCTTGTTTGGTCCATTCTGTACTTCTACCATATCACTGTTCAGGTTTACAAATCATGAATATTACAGGACTGGACTATTGTTCCAGTTTTTCATAACATAATATATCTCAGCCAACTATAACAAGTATATAGAAAATAATTTCAACAATACTTTCAAAAATGATAGAAACATGAGAGTTATAATTTTTTTTTTTACTGAAGCTGCCAGTGAAACATATCCAAAAAGCTGTCTGAGGCTATATAATCATCAGAACTCAGAATGCTGTAAAAGAAAAATTATTAAAATGAAGTCAAAACACCTGGAAATAAACTCAAGGAAAGGATGTCACTAAAAAGACAAAAATTTCAAATATATGTAAAAGAGTATATTTAAATTCATATACTTTTACTCACATGAAAATGTTTGACTTTAAAAAAAGGATATTGCTTTCTTTTTTGCAAAATGTAAAAGCCTTTTCCTCTGCAATGGAAAAGGCATCAATCAAGCAAGACCTTAATTGTAGTTGACCTCTAGTGGAAAGATCCTGATAAAATGTATCTGGAATGATGCAGACAGGACTTCTGGAAAAAGACTCCATTGATAAAAGCTCACCATGTTTGCTGCATTAAGTAGTACTCATAAAATAAGTTAATCTTGTAAAGCTTGGAAAGTCAGAATGATAGTGTGATCCAGTGCAATAACATCAGGAGCAAGCAGGAAACAGGACCCATCTCTCATAAGCTACAGTGGCTGACACAGAAAAGAAAAACATATTTCCTCTTCTTTCAACTATCTGCAATTAATAAGCAAGTGATAGGATTGTTGTCTAACTGCTTTTGGCCATTTAGGAATCTCATGCAAGTCACAGACTGATGGGATAGAGACATTTTACCAAACTGGTGGAGAAAATGATATTTCTTAATCAAGTGTCTAAAGCTGTCTGGGATGAGTCTGGGAAAAGGAAGCTGAATTTAAGCACTAGGAAATGGACTTAATTGTAGGATCCCAAACCCATTATTACCACAGTAGCTGCAGATAGAACTGGAATTATTCTGTCCTATTTGCAGTTCATTCATACCATTTGAATTCTGGCATCTTACATCCCATGCAAGTTTTTGCTTATACTTGTAGCAGGGATACATAGGTTATAGCAGGTTTACCAGTGCAGAGATACTTAAAATATCTACATTCTGTTGTAGAATGTTTTCACTATACTTTAAGTGACTTCTTTAAAAATTACCCATGAACACCCAAAGATTAATAATCTGTGTGTAAAAATAATATTACAGTCATACTGAGAAAAGAGTAATTGTGTGAAATTACTCAAAATTTAAGACAAAAATATATGCTAAAAGTATTTACAGTGAGTGGAGTGTATAATTCCCTTGGTTACATGGAATTACTGTCTCAAAATTAAAACTGAGTTGATTTTCTATTACATTTCTTTCTAAAACCTACAGTAATAGATCACTTTAGAAAAGCTAAAGTTATCATAGTTGAGACAATTGCACCTCATTTTTAATATAGATTAAATGTATCGATATTGGACTTCTCTTTACTTTTCCATTACTACATTTCTACATATTTAATGTTTCACCAAATGATTGAGACCACTGAATCACCAAGTGACTGAGATCAGGGTTGATAGTTTTATACAGAGAAATGGACTTATCTCTGTTACTGTCCTGAAGACTAACACTGCTAAGGAAATAAAATTGATTGCTTAATATATCTCTCACAGCCTTTCTAGTTCACAGAAATAACATGCTGATCATCTTTCTGTTTACATGACTGACGCACTGCATGGGTCTCTTGTGACTCAGTTGTTGGAGGCAACTGTGTTTTCTTCTGTCTGTAATTCCAGCATCTACTGAGGAAGAATTTGCCTTGGTACTTTTCTTCATACAGCTCAGAAGTATTCTGCAAGGTGGGAAGGGATGGTACCTGAGGAATGAAATAGCAGCCAGCAACCTGTGGATTCCCCTTGGCTCTGGTCTGCATGCAGGCATCTTGGCAGAGGCTCTTCAGATACACTGAGTGAATTTTTAACTTAACAGGAGCTGCAGTGTGGTCAGCAGGGTTATCTTAAACTGCATCAGACCTAGGCAGTAAAACAGATTAGGGCTTCAGAACCTCATGCTGAAGCTGAGTCAGTAGAAGGGTTTGTGAGGACAAATAAATCATGATTGCTTTAGGTGGGCCATGATTTCTGGAAAGGGAGGCAGAACAAGTCTCCTTTTGATGAATGCTCTAAGGGGGCCAGCAGTATTCCTGATGAAAGGACAAAGTAAATTATGATGCAGTCCAGTGAACAGACTTCATGCCACAGCTTTATACTGTCACTCACCAGGACACTGGCTTTGAGCAATGCTTCATTCCCCATGTTCTAGGCTGAGCTGAGATCACATGGCTTTAGTTCTTAGATTGCTTCAGCACTGATTTTAGTTCTGTTGTTATTCTGCCAGCAGGAGTAAATAATGAGACAAAAAGATGTCAAGTAGCTGAACGACAAGTTCAGCTGCACTATGAGAAATCAGGGAGCAGAGAAGATACTGTGCAATTAATTTTGTTAATACACAGACTCATTCAACTTGCCCCTGCAATAAGTACTCTTTCCTTATAATGAATCAAAATCCACCACATTTGGTCATGAGAAACCTATTTTTGTGGCAGTGTTACTAAATAATCTAGAGAACTCAATGTACTTGCTGATAGTGCTTTTTGTCATGGTCACATCTTCTATGATCCTTTGGGCTTTTATGGTGACACTCTATGCTCACTGCTAGTGCTGGACCTTGTACCTCTCCTTCATGTCTCCACATCTGTCCTGCACTACAGAATGTTATTCCGACAGTGAGTGAAATATAAAAAATGAATCAGTAGTCTTGAAAGGTAAAGCAAGAAATCACAGAATGATTTGGATTGGAAAAGACCCTTAAGATCCCCAAGTCCAGCCACTAACCTAACACTGCCAAGTCCACCACTAAATACCACACTTAAGTGCCACATCTACATCTCTGTCAAATACCTCCAGGGACAGTGACTCAACCACTTCCCAGAGCAGCCTGTCCCAAAGCAATGAGGATGTGGAATTCAGGTTGGAAAGAAAGAATCATCTTTGATATTTCTTTTCAAAGCAGATGATATTTTTACACAGACTGATATAAGATCTTGGCTTGACTGTTAATTCAGATCCCTTTTTGTTGTCTTCTTTAATATTCTGGATGAAATTAATTGCTAGGTCTGACATTCTAATTATTTATATCTCTGTAAACCATGTTAGATTTAATTGTAACATCATTTAACCAGCAAATGAATGTTTTCTCTAAGATCAAGCTCTTATCAGGTGGTCTGTGATCTAAGGCAGGGGATCTGGGTGGAGGAAAGGCACATCTGTGAAAGAGCAAAGGGCATCCCCTGTGGGACCAGCTCCAACTGGCAGAGACCAGGAGGAGACTGGGGGATGGGGAAAGCTCAGCAGACCCAAATCACAAGCTTGGGACTTTGGGCAGCTTCTGTCCCTCTGACTATCCCAACAATTTTCCACTAACTATTTTTGAAGATCACTTGTTTAAGGACCTCTTCATCTCCGTTACCTTGATCTTTTTGAGACCAGCTCCTTCAGATACCTCAGATTTTGCACTACTCTATGCCTAGCAGGAGTTGAGTGACTTACAAACCAGAAGAGATTGGTTTCTGTACCTCAATTTCAATGACAAACCAATGGAATTTGGTGTCTAAGTACCCAAATCACTCTACAAAATTACTCTTAATTGATTCACTTCAAGGCATTTGAAATATATACATTTATTTCAAGAATTATACATCAGGACTTTGTTATTAACACATTTATTATCTTATTTTGCAGATCCTGACCAAAAAATAACAGCTTAAAGAGTCAAGAACTTGTCAAGAAGCAGTTTTATTGACCATGCCTTCAAAAGAAGTGAGAACATTAAACATAATATTTTACTGGGAAAGGCTGGAAATGCAAAGTATTTTTGGCCTGATACAGTAAATAACTTTCTTTTTTGGTATGGCAAATAAAGGCATCTCTATCAAAATAGATCATCCCTCAGGCTAGTATATTCTGCTTTTCTAAAAAACATGCCCTTCTTCCTCAGGATACATTTGAGTGTATATGAAAGGCAAACACAGATGAATCAGATTAATAGTATTGGAGCATGTCAGCTTGAGATCCTGCAAGGATCAGTGCTTGCCAATAGCAGGCCACAGTCAGAGTGAGAACATCAGGCTCACATTACCCCATCCTCCCCTGAGCAGATTCAAATCTCAGATGTGTCAAGTCTGTGTTCAGAGCTAGTGAGTCACAGGGAGAGCAATTGCTTCAGTCTCATGACTGACACCAGTACAGAATCAGCCAGGAAAAAAATATTTCTCTGTTCACAATGGCATTTCTTGTACTTAATTTTGAGATAATTTCTGTGGCTATCAGCCATGTTAAATATTTCCATGGCTTCCTGAAAGACTTATTTTTTATCCATCAGCTGAGACTGATTCCAGTCAAGTTTTTCTTTCAAGGTTATGCCAATGTTTACTGATTAAGCAATTGCATAGGAACACCTGTTTTCAAATCTCTCACCTATTTGTCTGTAAGTATTTTTCTGATATTTGATGTGTTTGAACAACAAAAAAAGCATCAGAATATAAATTCAGGTAATAGCACATGTGAATATCTTCTTTAACCATCCACATGCTGTGACACACATGCTCAAGTACATTGATATATATACAGATAGCAGGTAGAAGAAAATTTGGGATAAACCACCAGTGAAATTTTTAGTGTTCCTGCTGATACTTTTAGCTATTAACAGGCAAGGAGACAGGCTCTTGAATATGCAGTTATTTATAGAGCTATGAAAATATGCCAATCATACATTTAACAGATTTAGATTTTTTGACTTTTTAAAAAATTTTGTCTTTTATAGCTAAAACCAAAGATCAGACCCAGCCTTCTCGTAGGCCCCCTTTAGGTAGTGTAAGGTTGCTAGAAGGTCTCCCTGGCATTTTTGTCTTTGTGTACTAAAATATATTTTTAAATGCTCACAAATTAGGTTTTCATATTTCAGTAATCATTTTAATATCCACATCTATATTCCAAGCCATACAAAACACAAGCCTAATATGAAAACATTTCATTTAAGCGTGAAAAGCCATCTCTTATCATTAAAAAGCTAAATTAGAAAAGAAAACAAGAAAGTTAAAGATTTAATATTCTGCAACTATTTTGGGTTTGTAATGTGTGAAACAGACTTGGTAGATACAGGATACAAATTAAAGCTATGGATAAACAATAGTTGCTAGTCTCAATTGTGAGTGAAATGAAAGTGCAAGTGTATTTTATTTTTTTCCATGGAAACAATAATCGCTTATTTATGTCTTTCTATTCCAAATGGCTTATTTGAATACTAACCAGGGATATTGATCTCTCCTGGTAGTTCAGAAAGTAAAGGATTTCCTATAGTAATGTCTGTTTTCAAAGCTTGCCTAAACCTAGAAGCAAGACTGATGTTAGAGAGCTGGCTTTTGTAGCTAGATTTTCTGTGCAGCTAATGAAACCATTGACAGAGTGTCAGTCACAAGGCAAGATTGTCAGCTCTGCTGTCCTCGAGGGGCAGTGCTCAATGAAGGATACATACACTCTGAATATAAATCCCTCCTGCTTTATAACACAGCTCTGAAACCAAAGTTACTGAATATGCCCTGGTATGATACAGAAGAAATATGGACACCAACACCCCAATGGCTCAATTTTTCTGCAAGTCCACCAGAACCAGTTCCCATGCTTATTAGTATCCAGAGACATCAGAGGAACTAGTATTTGCTGTTGAATCTTGATTTCTCTGCTCCCTCTCTGCTGTATAGAAAGGAATTTCATTTCTTTCACCTTGTAGGATGCACTTGAGTGATCTTGTGGGAAGGATCCAAGACCTGCCTCCAGAAGCCCTGGGGAGATTCAGTCTGGTGGGTCCATGGGACTAACACCAGGGAAGCAGAGCAGAGCAGTACTTCAGTTTTCATGAAGTAATGGCATTTTCATCAGCACAAAAAGCTTGGCTATTCCTGTGCAGAGACAAACACTCTGAACCATCATGAGTAAGAATCCAGTGGAGAAATAGTTCAGTGACAGCTTCAAAGTCCCAACTTGTCAGCTTTTAAACTTAAAAAATTACAGTCTGGTGATTTATAGTGAGCATAATGAGAACATAAAAATGTTTTCAAAAACATTCTTCTTTTGAAGCAAACAAATCCGAGACATTTGGTCAGCAAAGCTCTTCCCTTAGTGACCCAAGTGTAACATTACAGTCTTTATGAAACCAGTTCAGTAACAAAACAGTCCTCAGTGTGATCTCTGTCATCACAGATGAAAGACCAGAATCTCAGATTATACTCTATTCTATTTGTAGACTTTAGGCCTAAAACAACAAACAATTAAAAAGTCATTTTGAATGCAAATAAATCTGGGGGGAAAAAAACCTATAGTTACTTTCTAGATGTACATGACAAAAGCCATTTAATCTACTAAGTGTTGCAAGATAAGATGTTATTAAATATTTATAGGGAAGAAACACCCATATTCTTATGAAAAGGACAGTATTTCTGTAGCAATTGCTGGAATGAAACATAATTCTTGTTTACTAAAAGATCCTTACTAGTTCTATACATTAACATTAAGGTGAATGACATATTCAATAACAATGCAAATGACAATCCAAAAGTGGTATGCAAAACCTCTCCCCCAGGAATATCAGTTTACTTTTTGGATCATATCCAACGCTCTCAAAATTCTTTGAAATTCCTGCTATTGGTTTCAATA
Source organism: Dicaeum eximium (assembly GCA_013396995.1). Taxonomy (NCBI): domain Eukaryota; kingdom Metazoa; phylum Chordata; class Aves; order Passeriformes; family Dicaeidae; genus Dicaeum; species Dicaeum eximium. The sequence continues at coordinate 259,379 of VWZP01000060.1, read as the reverse complement.
GGGTCAAGCCCCTATAACATTATATCACTCTACATGTTGTTGAACCTAACATTGCTCAGTTGTTGAACCTGAGGGTCAATAGTCTGGTAGTTCAGTATTTGCCTCGAAGAGATGTTTCCATAATACCTTTATCTTTTTCTACCATCAGTTTTAATTAAAAGCACCACTTTTTTTGTCTCTCACTTTCCTTCTTTTGCCACAGTTGCAGAAAACTGAAGTAGCAGTGTTTAATTATGAAAGGCTCTGCTTGGCAGAGTACAGTGCCTTCATTCCTGCATAATGCATCACAGGTTCAACCTGTGCCCAAATTAGTAGCAGTAATAATATAACAAAGAAAAACAAAACCCTGCTCAGGTAACTTAAGGCATAATCAAACCCATGCATCAATTAAAACTCATCAATTGCAAAAGCAAGATTTGATAATTTGATATTCAACTTTCAAAATCTCCTGACACATATTCATTTAATGTTTCAAACAATATGGTATTAAGTTTCATTTAGCTGCTTCCTCTTCTTGAAAGCTCATTACAAGTTACATTGTCATTCTTAGGTTCTATTTTTCAAGTATATCATCTGGATATGAGTGCAAAGAAATCCATTGCATAAAAAAAAAGGTAATAATTTTTCTTGAGGAGAGATATGCTTGGGAGAACAATGAACAATTAGTTTTCCACATAGGCAACAATGTTCTATTTATGTTAGTAAATTCATGTGCATGTGTAAATGCAAATATGGTCAATTAAATTCCACCAAGTCCCAGATTATTTTTCAGGGTGGAGCTGGGGCTGACAGTGAGAAGATACGTCAAAGTTCTGTCAACAGCTGCTTGTGGTATCCTGGTCTTCTGGAGGAAAACCAGGGAGTTTTTATCTCCATGCCAAAATCTTCCACCATATAAACCCAGATTGATGCATACACTGTAAACAAGGAGAAAGCTTGGGCTACACAGAGCTATGATTGTTGCTTCACTCCTGAGACAGTGTGTCTAACAGAGGAATAAAGTGTAACTCCAATCCTTTACAAATTTTCAGAACTATTGTCATATTATAACTAGCACAAAAGATTTTTTTCTTTCTCCTTAGGGTTAAAAATTAACCTTTCATTAAATGGTAATAAATGCACATTCTCATGAAGAGAAATTTGCTTGTAGTATGATTAACATAGAGAACACTGCATCAACATTTTAAGACTTGCCACTCTATTTTTCTTGTAAGATACCCATGTGACTATTCAGACTAAAAAAAAATAAAGGAGACAAATCTTCTCAGGCTTGATCACTCAGCAGTCATTCAGTAGCTATCAAAAATGAAGCCTTTTGTACATGGCAGCCCATAACACTAGCCAGATCTCCATTTACGAAGCCTTTCTAAGAATTAGGTTCATCTCATAAAAGTGACAAGAGCTGTAATATTCAGAAATATTTTTGACATATGATTGGAGGTACCATTATGTTCCTTGTGCAGCAAACCTTCCAGAATCCTGTTCAATTTTAAGTACATGGAAAAGCTGTCTTCTTTGTTGCTGTTTGTGTGAATTCCACACACCCAAAAATGTTATGTAGGTTTCATGCCTGAAAACCAAGGTTACATGTCTGGATCTCCCAGTATGTACAGCAGTGATTCAGGAACAGCAACACAAGCCCACACCAAAAGCAATATAATAAAATATTTCTACTGTTTCTAATAAAAGCCCTCAGAGTCCAAACTTAATTATATGTCTGTCCAAACTTAATCATATGTCTAAATACTGGCTTATCAAACTAAAAAATAAAATCTTAATCCATGGACATGGAAATAAATAAAGTAACACAAAAAATACAAGAAGAATAATGAATGTTTAATAATATACCTGAGTTTCATAAATTCATTTTGAAGGGAAAGAGCTGGAAAAGGTTTTATTTCTGCAGCCGTATTGTAGAATTGTATAAGACAATAGCTTGAAAAACCTCAAGAATGTGATAACAACACTTAATTTTATAAGTAGTGTAACTGGAGGTAAATATTTAAAGTCATAGCTGTCAGTAAAACACTGGATACATGTTTTAACCCTTCTGGTTTTAATAGTTTTATTTTTCCATTCTACTCTCTAAGAATACAGTTCTACCACTAAGCATTACCAAGAAAACCCACAAATTATATGAATAAGGGGTGGATTTAGATTTGTAATACAAATAAGTATTGCTTATATTGCTGAACAGCATTCAGACTCAAGCATTTCTTGATAATGTAAATCCTCTGCCCCAAAGGCCACACACAAATGAAGAGTCATATCACAGGTAGATCTGCAGTGATACAAACCTAGACCATGGTCTTTTCCAAACATGCATAAAAGGTATTCACGTGGTGTGTTTCAATATGAAATGTCACAAAATAACTTTTGCCTCCTAGTAATATCCCCCTAAGATGCTGAAACCATTGTACCTAATTTTTCTCTTACTCATCTAGTGAGCAGTGGTCACCAAAAGAGGTTATGACTCAAAAATATATCAATAGCCCATGTAGGCATCTAATCAGAGCTACTAGCTAGGATAAGTTTTTTTCATATAATTGTTCCCTGCAACAGATAATAAATTCTATTAATACTAAAAATGGTATATTGGTAAAAAAATTATTAGATTTTACCAAAACTATTAAAGACAGTGTGTGATAGGGAAAATCAAATTTATTAGTATCTGAAAGTTACAATGCTTTATAATATACATTTTTTCCTTGAATAGTGGTAAATGAAAGGTAAAAGAGAAGTTTCTAATCTAGTCTACAATATCAATGTACTTGCACTGTTTTTTCTTTTACAGAGAAAAGAGTTCAGGCATACTGAGCTGCCCAATCTTTTAAACCACAATTCCACTGTGAGCAGTAAATTCTGTATAAATGTGCAAATTTTAGGGGGCATGGGGGAGGATTTTTTTCCAAGATGGAAAAATATGTGAGCCATTTTTATTTCAATTAAGCAATAAGTAACACAGTTGCAATGACAAAATTTATGTTTGAAATACCTGTAAAATTATCATAGTAATTAAAATGTAATAGCCATCATAAAGGATCCTATATATATATATATAAAATTATAGTAGTGCATTATAGCAGTCTGGTGTCCACCTGTCCTGAGGAATTATGTAGCAGGAACCTTGCTGGGAGTTCTCTAAAATGTAATAAAATATTATTAGCACAGGGAATTCTGGACAGATGTTAAACTGGTCACAGTTTCTGCAGCTAAAGTGTTTCCTGCAGTAGAGTGCTGGGGCCAAGGTGAGGCATTTAAACCCAAGATTTAAATCATGCAGAGCCATGTGCCTCTGCTGCTGATGTGCTGGGAAGCAGTTCCATTTCCCATATGCCAAACTTGCTTCCAACACCTGAACATCCAAATTTCTACCAAGGGTCCTGAGGCCCCAGAGTCCCTGAGACTTTGTACACACAGGCAGGCTACCCAGTTTTGAATGTGATGCCTTCCAGGATTTTGAAACCATCTTGTGAAAAGGGAGGTTACATTGTCCATCACAATTCACAACAGACATCTCAGAGTCCTGCTATTTGAAATTGCTCTCTTAAGATAACACAGTGACTTTAAGTTAGGTAAAATAATGCAAATGGCTCTATAATTTTTTGCTTTCTCTTGGGAATAAGCCATTCTATTCCACTGAGTTTAGCTGAGTATCTTGCTCTCAGGAGCTGATTGGTTAATGAAATTGCTGGTAGGGTCAGTAAAGTGATTTCTCCTTCCTCTGTGGATAATGGTGAAAGTGATAGATCTGGTGTCAAAGCCACCTCACTTGTCTTCTGGGGGATTGAAGGGAGCCCAGAGAGGAGAATGAATCTGAATTTAGACTAATCATTACTTCTGAGGTGCAAAAATTCTTTATAAAGCTAGCTGATTTTTTCATTCCAATTGTAACATGGTAAATTTTCACTAAATCTACTGACACAAACAGTTTGTTACTTTATGCAGCTTAAAAGTCATGCTAAGCTGGCAGCTCATTTTTACACCAGAAGTTTTTTTTTTTCTGTAGAATTCTCTGAAAATGCCATTAAATGCAGGAAAATCTCAAGATTTTTCTTGTCTTCTGTACATCTGCTGCATATTCAGTAAGATGCCTGGAACAGCACAGTCTGCTTGACAAATGGCTAGGGATTTATATTTTTACTTCAATTAGCACTTGAATCATCAGTTTGGTTATCAGAATTCCACAGTTGTTTTCCAGCTGAGTTGTTGGCTCTTCCTAAATGGTGACCCTGGCAATTCTGCAAGCAAGTATAACCTTAATATGATGAATTATCCCATGTCCAGGATTTAGCACCATGTTTATGTGTGTGTCCTTTCTTGGTTCTTCCTCTTACCCAGCAAAAGCCTCAGAGGCTCTTCTGTTGAGTACTCTGTCAAGAAGAAGGGACTTTTTATTTTAACAGTTGACAGTGGGTGGATACTGTGCTGTAATATAACAAATATATTTCAAAAATTCCCAAGAAAATACCAGTTCAGAGTGACAGATAATAAAAACAATTTTAATTTTTTTTTGGATCCCTGAAATTTAATTTTGAGAATTCCCAGATGTTTACATATAATACTTCAGGAATGATGCTCATCTTGTATGGGCACCAGGACAGGTTTATGTGAGGTACTTCACAATCTGCTGGAATGTGACAGTCCCAACACTGATGAGATCCAAAAAAAAAAATACAAGACAAAGAAAAAATGAAGAGGTCACATGAGCTTTTCAGAGCAAGACAGAAACTCAGTGGTGGAGTCAGAACAGAAACCAGAATATCATTTGCTTGTCCCAACAAATGCTTGTCCAGGTTATAATCCAACTGACTCACTGCCAAGCACATCTTATATTTAGCCTGTCCAACTGAAATGCCCATATAACAAGCCTAAATAGTCTCACTTTTCCTTAATTCTCCAAGGAACAAAGGCCTAAAAAGAATTGGGGTTTGAAGTACCTTGTGGTAACAGAGGTAAGCAAAATATTATTGGTACCCCGATACCTCCCTGTTGGTTACACATGGGATTTATTTCACTTTTCTTAAACATTTCAGCTCTCTCTGAGAGTTATTCCATGCTGATTAAAATAAGCAAATGACCCAAGGCATTTTTGTAAAGATGAGACAAAGTGTGACTGAATTTGGAAGGTCATGGAAACAAGACACAAAAGCTATAAATCTATTTAAAAGTAATATTTACTGAAATCTTTACAACTAAGGCCAGAGTTGAAGAAACCTGCACAAATATTATAATTTTGTGCTGCAGCAGGCATCCATAGGTGCTCTTCTGAGAAACCCAAAAGAGTGTGTCAGTCTAAGATTTACGTTGTTGAAGTCCATAAATTACACTATTAAAACAAGCTTTTTTAAAGTACTCTTTTCCATTCTACTTCTGTTGCTGGGTACACTGACTGTTTTTCTAGGGAAACTCAGTCACATAGTACAGATATTAGTAAGCAGAATGTGAAATACAATGAAAATATGATTTAGTTGTTCTTGGCTCCAGTAGACTAAAGAATATCAAACATTATCAACAGAGATTTTCCTTTTATGGGGGCATGTGATACAGTGGTAAAAGAAGGCAGGGCAGGAAGAGTTTGAAGTTATTCTGAATTGGTTACAACAGTTTAATTAGGGATTTGGACATAAAATGTTTTCTATTAAATCCATGTTTATTTTTAGCAAGTCCTGTAACCTTTAAATTAATGTGATACACAGATGTTTTACAAGCATGAATTATTTACTAAAGCACGTTTACTATTGAAACACAGTAGATTTACTGCCAAATAATGCTCCCTAACTGTTTTAAATGTCGATAAGTAACAGATATGCTTTTACTGAAGTTTATCACTTCTGTTGGGGCTGCTGAAAATTTCATAAGGTGACTAGAGATCTTCAAGAACCCTCATCTCATAAGAGCAAGAGTCCAGATGTTCGTTCTTTCATTCAGCTTAGCTTCAGTTTTATGCAGAAGCTGGCATCAAGAGTGGTCTTGAGTCTCCTGCTTTGGAAGTTAGGGCTTCCTTAGATTAGGCAGCAGTGTCACCCTCAGCTGTCCTAACTGGTCCTGTGCTGAAGATCATCATGGGGACAGGTATGTCTCAAAGCTCAGTTTGCTCTCTGCTCAGCCATCACAGCTCAGTTACATCAAACCACAAAAGGCAGCTCCAGGAAAGGTGCTAAAAGAGTACCAGAGTTGTGGGAATATCTTCTGTTCTGATGCCCATGCTATGGTGTCAGTAATCTGCAGCAGAAGATGAAGGCACACAGCATTAGCCTGCCACCTTTACAGCCATGGCTATATTCATCTCCTTAAGCCCTTGTTAATCATGTGTGAAATGCATACATTTCACTTTCAGTAGTGCAGTTTTATTGTGATGTTACTAGCCAAAAATTACTAATATTGAATTTTGCCTCTTCTGATGATGATCATTTTTGTTCAGACACAGAGCTGCAGGCTTAGGAAGTTCCTGAGTCACAAAATATCGGAGGCTGGAAGAATATTTTGGAATGACTAAATCATTGACTGAATATATCCTATATGTTTTCTCTGTTCTGAAATTTCTCACCAGACATCTGGTTTTGGCCTTAGTAAAGGAGAAAGAGTTTGTGAAGGTGAAGTCAATGGGCTGTCTGATTTTGGCACATAAACCTCTCCTTTCTTTGACTGAGTAAAAACACAGTGACAGCAGAGATCAAGCAGTGCTTGGCAAGTAAGAAACGTGAAAAATAATTAAAAAAGAGGACAAGTTCCAACAAAGGCCATAGAAAACAAACAGAACCAAAACCACAGAGCCTACCACACAGTAGGAAAGTATTTCTCAGTCACACATCATAACCACACAGAACACAGGAGATCTACACATACAGATGTTAACATCGGAAAGAATGAGGAACACCTAAAAGTAGGGTGGAATTTGACCTTCACATCAGTCTATAATCAGTCATTTTTGGAGCCAGGATGAGAGTCTGTATGATCTTCTGAGAGACTTTAATGGTACTCTCCATTCTGCTACAGAAGATTGACTTTCCTTCTGATAAATAATGACAACAACACTAACAGTACTGTGAGTTGGAAAAATTGACTAGGGAAGCAAAAGAGTAACCAGCCATTTCAGGATGGGTTTTTGTGAGAAGCAGAAGACAAATAGAGACCAAGGAAATAATTTTTGAACTGTCACAGCTATAATGATGAAAAGACCACACTAAGAAACAAAACACATTTCTTGACCAGTAATATTTCATTTCATGCTTGCAGCATGGATGAATATGTACTTCCTACTAAGTTCCTAATGAGCACCCATTACCATAGTTTTAATTTCATCTGTGTCAAGCACAGTCAGAGATTATATCCCACTATATTGGTATTATAGATCATTACCAAGGACCCAGCCTGTGAGCTGTAGTCAGAGTGTGATCTTTCCATGTCAACCACACATCAATCACAACGCAGCTGTGCAGAATGAGGGAGCATGCCATGGCTACACCCATCTTGAGTGTGATCTGCAAAATGTGGAGGGTATATTCCTTGTCTTCTAGAGAGACCTAGGTAATTATCTACTGAGTTGCTTCAGTCAAATTCCAGCAAATATGTCAAATTGTTTTAGAGAAGTGTGCAAAGTCTCATGAAAATTATTTCATCGCTGATGGAAAAGCAGAATCTATATTATAATGAGTGAAATTAAACAAGCCTATAACTGCAGTCTAACAGCTCATACTCTGATCTTACATAAATGCTGTCCTAGAACTTGACATATCATAGATTTGTCCATATTATAATGTGATTAACGGAGATTTATTAGCAATTAGTTTAGTTCTTTCAAATTGAATCAGAATTCATTATATTTCCCAGTCACAGTGTGCTTTACATAGTACTATAACAAAAAAGAGCAAGTATTTGTAACTTTAGATGTTTTATACTTATCTCTTTACTCTAGGTTGAAGGCATAACAGTGTCAGATTTCACAAGCAATAGCTGGTCTTTTCACATAAACTGGGCAGTGGCAACTGCAACTGTATTTCCAAATTAAGGAATTAATCTTCCTCCAACCCTCCATCCCTGACATCTGCTTAGGACAACAATTTCCCAATTATCTTTACCAGTCTGAGGTGCTGCAAAGGCAAAAAGAAGTTCCTTTTTTCAACCCCTCCTTCCTTCACCCTTTTTTTGAGTGAAGCTATACTACAAGAAGTTCAAGGTTGCACATTCTTTCCACATATATGCACCATTAACTGCAGCCTGTTCACAGAACAAATCAACAATTTCTTCATAATTGTTTCTCTCCTAATGGGGGTTTACAAATGCTTTTCTTTCAACAGCACTATCTTCTCCATCAGGAAGTCAAGGCATTCACCTTTAATTCCCCACTTCTGCAGCATCATGGCACTTAATCATCATAGCATGGTTGACATCATTCAGGTCTTGACATCCTGCAACCTTAAAATGCCCAGGCTTGGAACAGGAACAGAACACTGACTCACTTTACAGAAATTGCAGGAGTGTAAAAGGCGTTTAAAAATAATGTAGCAACACTGAGGGAGAGTTTTAAATATTTGGGAGGACTACAGACAAATTTTATGTTTTGTCCCTCAGTTCACAGTGAATGTGAAAAAAGGTCTGAAAATAGATTGCAGTGTAACCTTGTTTAAGTTTTTTTATACAATTTATGTGTAATGTGAAATCATCCTATGAGACATGGGAATGAAATTAGTTGCTTGCTTTTCATTTGACCTCACTTTGTTCTGACTATAAAAATGGTCACTAATGTTAGATTCTACTGATTCCTTTCTGTAGGAAACAAAGAGATCAAACTAAGTTGCAAGGCACTGAATACAAATCTAGTCTGTTACTGAGGTTGCTGCAATGAAGAGGGAAAGCATGCAATTGAATGGATCATATTGTGAAAAGCAGTCCACTTAAATGGAACTAATTCCCAAATCTCAAACCAAAACTGAATGATTGCACTATAATGTTTATTGTATTCAATTTTATGGATAACTTTGCCAGATATACATTGTAAAAAGCTATTGTATATGATAGCATAACATAAATGAGTCAAATACAATTTGGACAAGGAAAACCAGAAGGATGTGTGATGTCTGTACTGAGTTTGTGTATCCTATGCACAGGGAGTTTTCTGATTTTGATTTTCGTGAAAATGAAATCTGATTCTAAACATTTAAAAGTAGCCAAGTTAAAAATGTGTTATCTTGGCTGTAGTGTACATACAGCTTTGGGATGTAAACTTTAGCCTTTTAAATGCTCAGTTTGGATCAGGACATATGGTTTCCTAAATAAAATAATGGCATTTCTTCCCCCTCACTTTTACTCACCCCATTTCACTATGGTTCAAAAATACTGTCAGCTGAGAAAATCAGAAAATTTTATTTGTGTCTCTTGTTCTATTTTTGGTTTTGTGGTTTTTTTTTTGTTTGTTTGGTTTGGTTTTTTTTATTTTTTTAATTATTCAGAAATGCTATTCTGGTACATTATTTGTAAGACAATCTTTAATAACAAATAATGTTCTTTAGTACATAGAGAATTAGTAAATCTACCAAAGTTAGGTTCAGTGGTTACACTTACATTTATGAACCCAGACAAATTAATTAACCAGATTAGTTTGTAATATTTAGCATTTTTACAGTCCCTTCTATGCTCCTACACTCACACTTCAAATTGCCAATTATACATGATATTCTACAAACACAGTCAAAATTACATTAACATTTTATACCAAGAAATTAATTTTACCAAGAAGGAGAAGTTTTAAGGAAAACTGGCCCACAGGCCAGGAGAAGTCTAAGGTTATGAAGTCCAGGGACAGCATTGTAAAATCCCTTTCTATTTTTTCAGCTTTATCAAGTACCACTGGCTCATTGGACAAGAGCTGTCAGCCACCAGAGCAAACTGATTTACCAGATCCCCTGCAAAGCATTTGTAGCACACATAGCACTAATATCCTGTGCCAGAGCCATGGAATTGGCTGCCTGCAGCTCCCTTGTATTGGAGACATGGACAGCACTGTGACAGGGCTTTGCCAAGCATGGGATAGACATAACCTTACAATAGCAGAGACAGAGCTGAATAAATGAGAAGAGAATGGAGAAATTTGGCAGTGACTCAGATGAAGCTGAACTTCAGAAATAGTACTCCTTTCCTTCTCTTTCCATGCAGGAGAATTGTCACAGAAGTGTCATACCAGTGGGTTCAGCCTAGTGGCTTCTCAAGGCACGTAGTGCATCTAGGGGAATAAATTTGAATTTCCCAAAGGCAGGAGTTACATGAAGAAAACAGACTAAGACTAAGTTAGATGAAGTAACATTTTACATGTGCTTCTTAAATCCTTTCTGAGTTAGGTCCATGAGCTTTAAGAAGGTGAGCAATAAAAGCTGGTGTTGTTGAGTATCCATATCCTGTACAGCATTCTTCGACAGGAGATAAAATGTTCTAGTAATGGAAAATCAAAACAACAGTCTTGCCTCAGAGTATTTTTTAAATTTTTTTACAGGGTCATTTGCAACATTTCATTGCATTAATAGTAGAAAGAAAAATGCAATTTTCATATTATTTCCTATTGGTCTTCATGATTTTTGTCACCAAAACCATGCTGGTGACATCAGGAATATATTTCTGTTGCCTGCCGCTATCATCCAGCTTGCAGCACTTTCTGGGAGGCCAGGTGTCTTCAATTTGGAAGAAATTATTAAAATCTGTTCAGCTGGTTCTGCATCAAAGAACTCTGTAATTGCTTGGTTCTAGGGCTTTCTGCCATCTGAGGCTGAAATGGCAACCATCTGTTAAGAATTCTTGCACTGAGTAATTTTATTCATATTCTGAAGAACATCAGGAAATAAAAGCTAAAAAAACCTCCAAAACTTTCTTAGTGATAGCATGGTTTTGAATGGAGCTCTGAAACATGCATCTCCAAGTAATTCTTGTTGTCAAGTTTCTACACTGGTTGACTGTGCAGCAGAAATAATGCTTTTCTTACCATGAAACATTATTATTTCATGCTAATGATCACTCACAGGAAAAACAACCATTGTTTTGTTTTGATTCATTCATCAGTATAATATCTACAAGGTGCTGAGAGTTCCACAGTTTAAATTAAAGAAAATTCCTGGTCTAGGAAGTGTACGATTTAAGAATGGTCTTTTCTATAAAAGTTTTTGGAAAAGAAACATTCACATCCTACTATCTAAGGTCAATTTGTCATTTAGGTTAAGGTTTAACTTGAGCCACTTGTTCCATCTCTAAGTAAAGTGTCTAATCAAAAACTGGTCCTCTAGATTTCTTCTGTACTCTATACTAAGGCATGAACATACCTACTGAGCAATTCACCTTAATGTTCATGGCCTTTGGACCCTTTCTTTGTTCTTTGGTGTGCTCTTCTCATAAAATGAAGTGCTTACTTTTTCCAATTCTCTGTGTGTGTTTTCCCAATTTTATAACTTCTGAGGCCCCATTTATGTTCGTACTAAAACTTCATTTTCAGACACAAACTTCCATTGTATTTAGCAACAATGAAGATTATATGAATAAATCTAATATCATATGTATATATGTACAGGAATTCTAATTCTATGGTGTCTTGTTTCTGAAAAATGTACATTTTGGGTTTTGATTTTGCTGGTAGTTTGGTTTTGGGTTTGGTTTTATTTTATTTGTGCTTAGGCAATGAAAGGGATTAGATAGTATCACTCTGTTGCCCAAAACATCTCTGTCTTGAATGACAGCCACACAAAATAACTTTCCCCTTGAAGAACCTAAAGACTAAAAGAACTATGTAAGTGGATGACTTTCCAGGTAGATACCTGAGGAACAGAGGGACTGAGTTAACCAGAACTTCAAAAGATGTCCAGAGCAACATCTGGACTCTTCTTTTGGAAATTCTCATTTTTGTGTTCATCACTGCAGCCTCTTCAGCTTTTTTGCAGGGCTTCTCTTTGTCATTTCAATAGACAACTCTCAACTCTATCTCCTCACATCTGGAGAAGCCAGGACTCTGCCACGTGTCAGGCTCTTAATACGTGCTTTTATTCCCAGTTCTTCTTGTCCTAATACTATGAAAGAGGCTAGAATGTTGGAGAAAGTGACTGCTAAATTGTCATGTTTATAATATTTTAAAAGGCAGGACAAAATGTTGGAATAAAAGCCAAAAGATTGTGGTAGAGTGAAATAGAAGATTTCCAACTCTTATTGCTCACCTTTATAAACCTCATGGGCCTAAAATGGAAAATATCAGGAAGAACATATAAAACTTTACTCTTAGCTTATTAGACAAACCAATATTTTCACCCCTTCTACCACAATTTTGTCTTATAGTAGTCTTAAGAAAAAGTGGGCTGGAGGTGAGCTGTAATGACTGCCTGCCTTGCACTTTTGAAGAAGGAATATATTTCTTGTCCTCTGCTTGTACAGTGAACAGCACAATATGGCCTTGACTATGAGTTTGACTCATTTATACTTTATCCTCTAATGCATTATTTCATTATTGCAGAGTTGCTTTTAAATTACTAGCATTTTAGATTTATATGAAAATAGGAAAATAGGAGCTTCAGTTTTCATTTGTCTTTAATATGTGCCTGAGTCATTAGTGGTCCCACAGGAAGACCAGCTGCCCATAAACTATATGTGGATATCATTCCTAGGCCCAGAAATATGGTAACAGTTTATAGAAATAATTTACCACCTGATGTCTTTACAATGCCTTCCTTTCCAATCTTTGTACCATCATTAAGCCTTGACCAAATACTGAAGGCAGAGCCTTGGTCAAATACTGAACCATTCTCACTCTTCCCTTGCAAAAAGCAGGGGATTCAAAGTGACAGAGCACCCAAGAGTTCAGAGACACCCACAGACAACCACAGGGATGGGATGAATACCCCTCAGTTGCCAGCAGGATAATCTTCTCATAGAGTTAGAACAAAATGCTGGACTCTCATGTAGAACAGTGGTCATCTCTCACTAGAGGGACAAACAGATGGCCATGAGCATGTGGTTTCAATCCATGAGTTTTATGACATTTGGAAAGTGTGTTTTACTGGAGGTTGGGGAACTACTTTATTCTAAGCTCCTTTTCTTGACAGAGGTCTCCTTACCAGCAGAGTCCAGTCTGTAATTTCTTCCCAGAGCCCTCTGAAGAGTCTTTTCTGTCCTTCACTTCAGAACACCAAGCCCCCAGGAGTGGTTTGTGTGTGAGTTGGTGCCCAACCACAGCAGACCACTCTCAGACAGCTCAGAGTTGTGATCATGCCCAGGGATGGACACTTACTGATACAGCCTTCAGCCCTCCCACCTCAGCCAAGCCTAAGCTTGCACTAAGCCATGTACTTTGTTAATTCATTAATGTCCTTCAGTGGCTCTTAGATCATTGTGGAAACAGAATTACTGTGACCAGGAATGCTGTTTAATGGCAAAAAATAAAACTGGAGCTAAATTGAGTGTGACAGTGACCAGAGAGAAGAATAACATTGTTAATGGAGCTCTTGCACTGCTCAGATTCCACAGGCAACACTGGGATTGTAAAACAAGACTTAGTTTGATTTTATGCATAGTAACAACATCAAAACTGACAGAAACAAGAGCTGTGAGATAGAAACATACCAAAAACATGCTTGTGTCAGAGGAGTTTTGACTAATGAACTGAAGACAGGAGGTCTGAAGTGATATATTCAGTACTAAGGTTAGTAGCAGCACTGTAGCCTAGGAAATATGATTTTCTCAGCTCCATTTTGTTTCTAGTGAGGGAGCTGCCTTGTTTCTCTGCTGTTGTTATATTGAGGAGACTTAATGCCAAAAGAAACTTCTTTATGGAACAGCATTGTTACAGCGAGGAAAACGGAATGGTGGGCACTACATGAGCATGCTCAGCCCTTGCTCAGCCTTGCCACCTCCAGAGCATGGCATCAGGGACCATGGACCCAGGAGTGTATGAACCTGGCATCAGCTGCTGTTAGAGGGCAGGACATGGGCATGACTTGTAAGAAGGAATCTCCCACACCAATATGGCTGGGAATGAACCCAGAAGCTGTCAGGACTGTTTGCAATTAATTAACAGAAGTCACATTAGTATCCTGGTTTGAATGAAGCTTTTTGCAATACATGGATCTCCATTATGGATAGTTAAACCAACAACTGTAACATTCACGTTCAAATAAAAGACCTGACATACTGGAACATGGAAATGAGGGAAGCAAACCTGAGATGTTGGTTAATCTAGTGCATAATGTGGCATGTAAATACTTTCTCCATGTAATCCCTTTTCATAATTCAGAGAATACTTTAAGCTTGCAATAACGGTTGCCAGGATAATAATCAGGCAGCACAAAGAACATAGAATAAATAGTCCTTTCTTTTCAGCAAAGATTTAGGTAGAAAAAGATCAATTTCGGTTGCAATCAAACCAATTGAACTTGTCAGACAGGCAGATAAAACAGTGAAATTAAAAGATTATTTTTCAATTCTTAATATTGAGCTGTCAGTATCATCAGAAAAAAAGAAAGATAAATTCCAGCTTAATGACATACAGTCACCCGTGAACCGTGTTGGCACTGGTAGTATCTCTTTTGGGAAGAACAATAACCTCAAACATTCAAACTTGGAAGTATTCACAAAATTCTGTTAACAAAAATATTTTTGAGATTGAAATCCAAAGGCAAAGGAACACGTGAGAGAAGTAAATGTAGAACTCATGGTTATGCATGCATAAGCCAATATAGAGACTCTAATACAGAACACTTGCACACTTCTGTAGATTGTTTAGCTGACATGAAAACTTCCCCAAGGGAGATTTCCAATTCTAAAAGAGCATCCACACCCCTCAGAAAAATCTCCCTCAGAATACACTCAGATTCAAAGAGAAATCCTGTAAAAATAGCGTGCTATAAACTGATGTAACTCGTTGTGCGTAATACACTCAATGGAAGCAAGTGGAGGCATAAATGAAACTGTCTGTATAATTGAGTTTTTCCAGGGGCATTTTATTGCTTACTTGCATGCTTGCTTTTATTCACACAAAAAATAAACTGGAAGGAAAAGAGGATTCTGATCATCTCCCTTTGAGAGACCTAAAATTACTTTTTCTTTACCTTTACTTTCTAGGTGTCTAAGCTTTTATATCCTTCCTATGACTGAACAGGCTGCCACCCTCTGTAACTGTAGCTCTTTAGTGTCCTGATACCTTGAATTCTTGGCTGCCTGCCCTCTGGAAAAATGGCATAGACAAGTGGCCTGAAAAGTTACTTCCCTTGGAGAACTCTGGCTTAAATGTCACATTCGGGCAGAATCAGCAGTGTCCAGTAACCCTCCACATCTGGTTAGAGCCAGATGTGACACTGACACAGTACAAAGCTGTCTACCTTCCTTAGAAACCTTTCCACCAAAGTCTTTGCAAGAAATAGTTCAGGAACCTGTATTATATGTGTAAAAAAGGTGAAGGGGTTGTTTCTGGGCATGCTTCCTCAAAAACCTGTACATGAAGTTAATTTTCTAAATGTATTTGCTGATGCTGTCTGCTGGTGCACCAGACTGAAAATAAAAGGGCACAGTTTCATCAGTATCATCACTTCTCTTGACTTGGTTTTCTGTCATGTTGATAACTTCTGAATCTCATACTGCAAGCTTGCTAGGTTTTTTCTTCCCAAGGGAAACTTCACTTTCTCAGCAGAGATTCTGTAAACATCTCTGAGCTGTGTTCCCTCTCAGGGACACAGGTGTTGTTTTTCTATTCTGTTTTCACAACAATAAAAGAAGTTTCATCTCCTTCATTTAGCCAATGGTAATAGGGAGCTGGTCTTAGTTACCAGCCAATCAATTTAGTATTATTAAGAGTTCTCCACTTGTATAGCTAGAGGAAGCAAAGACTAAGCAAAGAATAAGCTAGAAGCTAAGCTAAACTATAAACCTTCTGAAATAAGTAATAAGCTATAAGCTTTAGCCTTCTGATATTATGGAGTCATTCTTTAATAAAGCCTTCTGAATCAAAGACCTGAGATGGAGTCCATGTCCTGCCCGTGAGAAAAACTACCATGGTATTCCTGATTCATATGACTGTGACTCAAATATGAATAGGTATTACAATCAACTGTGCCAGTCTTCTCAGGGTCACCATCTTAAAATTCTTCCAAACTTTGTGTTTTTATTTCTTCAATTCATAAAAAAATTCAATATAATATTATGCTTAGAGTCAGTCCTAAAAATCACATAGGTTTTGGGATCAAAAATATGCGCAGAAGAGTTTTGCAAGGCAAGTGGCTCTGTTACCACTAGATCCTGTCAAAATAAAGCCAAACCACTAGAAAGCACAGTACACTAATGAGATTAGTCCAGTGTCAAGGTTTCTGCATAAAACTACACAGAATACCAGAACAATGTGGTGCTAATGTGATAGTACTGCTATTATTGTCAGTGCCATATGGATGCTTTATAGTGCCAATACTGTCATGGTCTTTAAATATGAAGGTTTCATTAACATGTTCCTTGAATCTGTGACTTTATCCCTTAGGGATTATCTTTCAGTAACTGGAAGACTTTTTGTTCCATACATGTCTGATTTCTTTCAATATTTATTTTAATTAAGCTTGTCTTGAAAATGAAAATGAGAAAGTATTTCTGTCCTTAATTATAAGAAATGTTTACTTGACACTATATCAGCAGGGAAATATTTTATGGTAACATAGGTTTTGTCACTTTTGCTAAAAATTTAATTTTACACTGACCATGTACATTTTCACCTTATGTCTCTAAGTGGCAGTACTCTGGGTGATACTCCTATTTCTTACAAGTTGATCAAGGAAATTATGAACAGCTGGAGAAGTTGCTGAGACTTTCCATATTTCCAGATTAAGCACTATAAAAATTAAATCACACAGAATTATGGGAAGAGTTTTGATGTATTTTTTGTACTTTAGCAATATTGACACTTAGAAGACTTCACTTGCAAATTAGATTGAGGGTAGAATTTATATTTGCTTTGTAAACTGCTGGAAATACGCATCATGTTGCACACCCTATAACATCCAGAATAACGATGCTCTTGTTCTTGTCAGCTCCTATTTCACAAATCAAATAATCTCTATTGTATCAACTTCCTTAGGGTAACATATATTAGCACATATCAGCAAAACCTAGTGTTTAGGTTGTTTCCTTCTTCACTGTCCTCCTTGATTTGTTTTCTTCTTTTCCAACTACAGAAACCCCACAAGCAGCCCAAATCTCCAAACAGAGGGTTAAATATTTATTGTTCTTCATCAATTTACTTTTCTATGTTTTGTGATTTCATTTGTTCTTCATCAGTTTTTTTTCTTCATCAGTTGATCTTCATCAGTTTTCTTTTCTATGTTTTGTAATTTCATTGCATAGTATTTAAAGAACAAGATTGAAGACTTCTGCTAAAATAGATGCACAAAAATAAAACATCACCATAATGTTGTATTCTTGACATTAGCTTCTCCCAACCTGTCCCCCACAAATGACACATACCCCTGATGTTGGAAGTGAGCCCTCATTTTGCTTTCCACTCTATGCTTTCCCAAGTAGAATAGGAAAACAAAAAATTTTTCTTTCTTCACTAAATTGCTTCCTGGAAATGGCAATGGTCCCTTGGTAAGTGGAAATTTCTTAATGGTTATAACTCATTGGAAAAGAGAGGAGGATATGTCTGTGATGTGGAGAGGAAGGTATATTTGGTATCTGAATTTATATTTTCATTTTTTCCTACTGATGACCTTCCTCTGCATTGCCCTTCAAATGTATTGTCATGGAAGCGCTACAGGGTAGAAAACCTTTAAAGAAATAGTTCAAAGGGTTCTTTAGATTTACATTTAACAGTTTACTATATTAATAGCATGATTCACTTTGACTCCAGTGGGCTAAATGACATCATTGTTATACTGTGGGAGAAAGAAGTTAAGTTGGAAATAATATTGTTCAGAATCTTATCAGTAATATTTATGAAAGTATTAATATTACATCAGGGAAAAAATTGAGCTGAAATCCTGAAGAATGTGTTTTATATTATAAACTTCCATAAACCATTGACACAGAGCAGCTTTAGCATTTGGCACAACTGTTTTCTCTCTAAAATGCTATTTATGGCAAAAGAACAAAAAAATAATTTACCATGTTTTCTTCTTGTTCTCAGATTTCTTTAGTATTGACTGATATATCTATGGCATATGAATACATAATGTGCAGACCTATGTGTGAATAACTACAAAGAAAATTAGTTATTCAATATTTTAATCTTCATAGATTAGATCTAGATCTAGATCATAGATAGATTTAGATCGTTGATGTTTGAGAAAAACAATCCAGATATTTTGAAGGAAAAGGTTATTGTTATATTTTTTAGTCTTTTTGGAAACAAAAAGGGTATTGAAATAAAATGAGGATATTTTTAGCAATACTGAAATACGTACAGTTTTTTTGTCAAGAATGAGTAATATGTCTAATTATTGAGATACTAATGGCATAATTATATATATTGATAAAACATAAAAGCAAAATTACTTCATATATTCACGCCTATTTTTTAATTTATATCTGGCATTAGAGACAGATTGATGGTACATACTATTTTATTCTATTTTGGTCATATCTTTAATATGGAGGTGAATTTAAACTGCTGAAGATAAGTTTTAGTGTTCTTTTATGAACAGAAGTCAAGATTTTATAATAAATTTGGGAAAAATAGACTTTCAATAAGGAAAAAGTAGAAATTGCTCTTTTGAAGATGGCCTTTGGAGAATAGATACAAAAATTTTAAATTGGAATAGTATAATGATGAC
This sequence comes from Dicaeum eximium, assembly GCA_013396995.1. Classification (NCBI taxonomy): domain Eukaryota; kingdom Metazoa; phylum Chordata; class Aves; order Passeriformes; family Dicaeidae; genus Dicaeum; species Dicaeum eximium. The sequence goes on along the minus strand of VWZP01000060.1, from coordinate 240,609 downwards.
AGAAAGCAATGTAATGATATCTCTTTAGTGTTATAAACTATAAAATTTACTAAATTATGAAGTTTTTATTATATAAAACATTTTGAATATCATGAGTGGAAGTTTAATAATGAATATAATTTGAGTAAACATAATTTTATACTAAAATTTTGCTATTCTTTTCAACTTAAAATCTTCCTCATTGTTTTGTTAAAGTCCATTGCCCTTACTTTACTAGGTTTTCAATATCAAGCCTTAGCAAAAAAATAAGGCAAAAATAAGAGAAAATATGGAAAAGGAACATAATTTGTGGAAGATATTCCTTTTTAAAAAAATAGACACATTCAAATCAGCCAGTCGTAACATTCTTATAACTTACAAAGCAGTTAGCTAGAAGTGCAAAATTAGGTGATTTGTATGCAATTGAAGGACCTGAAAATGATATCCTCCTCTCCATTTCAGGTGCAAATGTATGCACACTGAGAGTCTGCATGTGTGCTGTGACTTTGGCTGTCTCTGTTCAGAACTGCAAATGGCTGTTGTCTTTTGGGTGACTCTGCCAGCTCCTTTGAGAAGATGGTTATTGATCCTAACTTGGTCCCATAAAAGGTCCATGTGCACTGGTACTGGGCTTTATAGTGCCTTGCTTTTCCATGCCTTGTTCTTGCTCAGAGTTTTTTAATTTGCCTTAGCTTTTCATTTTATTTCCTGCAGTGGAAGTGTCTATTCATCTGCACTTGAAATGGTATCTGATACAATAGACAATAATTCTCGAGCCAGTTTCTGAATATATTTCTGTTGGAGACAGTTATTACCATCTAATTGAAAGATGTTCTCACTGATGACAGAAGATCTTAGCACAATTTGTTTCTAAGAATTTTTCTTTCATCTTAACTGAAAACTATCTATAAAGTCAATAAACTCATTAGCCCTCACATTACTGTAACAATGGACTGGAACACAGAAGTGGTGGGAATCAAGTTTAAAAGGAAATGTGAAAGATGAAAATGCTCAGTGCTTTCTTACTGGTAGTTTCAATAGAATTATGAACTGCCATTTGTGGTAACCATTGTGGCACATTTTATGGAAAATCAAAAAATAAGTTTAGATTTCTGTACTGTATATCTTGATATACACACTGGATTATTCAAATTTCAGAAGAATTTCTGCAAATTTCTATATACAAGCTAGATGGAAAGTTAAAATGTGATTCTCTCACCACACTACTTCAATAAGGTTATTAATGAAGTAAACAACTATACACAAAAGACACATTGAACTTTTGCTTATCAAAACATCCAACTCTGAGTCCAGTACAACAAGGACACATTATACACACACTACCTTCTGAAAGGGATGCTAATGGCTTCAGTCATTGAAACATCTGTCAAATCAAGAGAGACTGAGACAGCAGGGGCTGTTTAGCCCAGACTTGAGAAGGCTCAGGGAGGAGTAAAAAAGAGAGAAGCAGATTCTTCTCAGTGGTGCCCAGTGACAGAAAAAGATGCAATGGGCAAAAATTGAAGTACAGGAAATTCCATTTAAATGTTAGAGAAAGCTTTTGTGCTGTAAGGGTGGCCAAACATTGGAACAGGTTGGTGAGAGAGGTTGTGGAGTCTCCATCCTTGCAGATATTCAAAACATGACTGGACATGAGCAGCCACATCAGGCTGACCCTGCTCAAAGTGGGTCTGGAATGGACCGGACGAGCTCCAGAGGTGCTCTGGGGTGAATGAAGGTGCTCCAGCCTCAGTCACCTCCCTTTGTTGATACTGGACACGGCTCATCATAACAACATGCTAAAGTTTAGCATGAGATTAAAGTTGCATAACAAAAATTTTTCACATAAAATTTTGGATTTTCACATAAAATTAAGTATGCCTATTGCTGATATAAAAGTTGCATAATGCCCCTGTTCAGTATATTTCTGATCAGTGCTTGACGTATATCACACAGCTCCTGCTTTATATTATAAATGGCAACAGAAAGTGTTTAATATCCATACTCAAAAATCTCTTTACGTCACAATCTTGTTTGGTGTAAATTTAAAAAGCTTTTTGCTGATATTAGTGAAGAACTAACGGTAGCATGCTTCTTTTCCTAAGAATAGTGTAAGGATACAACACAATTGGACTGAGAAATTAAAGCCTTAATTATTATTTGAAAAGATGCACTTAAATTTAGTAAAACTGATACAAATTTTTATCTCACTGAAAAAAGTATAGTTTAAAGAAATGTGTAAGACTAGCAAGTGAAAATAATGGGGGTTGCACTATACTTAGTAGGTCCTTCTAAAAATTTCCATCTTAAAAACTCATTTATCAAGCACAAATCAAATGCCTCTTATATTTAAAAGGTCAGAATGGACTTTCATATTTTGAGGGCTTGTTTCCATACCCAGATTAAAAATTAATGTATAAGAGAGGTTATGTAGCTTTTGGCTACAGTTCCCTTACAATATATTCATTTTAGATGTGTTAGAAGAGTGTTACAGAAGGATATTTCAAGATAATAGATTTACCAGATAATGAAAATAAAACTGCTGTTAGTTCATACCAGCATATAGAAAGAGCAGAGCAAGCCAAAAACATTGTAAAAGGAGATAACTTTATGCTTAAAATAGAAAATAGAAAATATTTTGATGATGTTTGCCTTTTGATGAAAATGATGAAAAGTACTTTGACTTGCAATATTTGGTTTGTTTCTCCTCTCCTCTCCTCTCCTCTCCTCTCCTCTCCTCTCCTCTCC
>VWZP01000060.1:106619-237532 GCA_013396995.1 Dicaeum eximium | reverse complement strand
CTCCTCGAGTCTCCTCGAGTCTCTTCTCCTCTCCCAAACACAAACACAAACACAAACGCAAGCACAAACACAAACACAAACATCAGCTTTCAGACTGCCTGGGAAATGTGATGGCCCCACAGTCACATTTCAAAGGAGCTAGAGCTCACGGGAAGCCAGAGCTGCAGTTTGAAATGTCAGTCTTACAGCTTCTCCTACTAAAGAAGAGGTTTCTGTATCAGCTTGAGCTGCACCTCACTGCAGCCATTGTTTATACCAGTCCAAAGAGCCTTGCAGGTCTCTCTCACATCACACTGCTCAGACCCAGAAAAGCTCTGTGTCTGCCTGACATCTTCATTATCCCTGGTCACCGACTTTGGACAGCTGCAAAACACGTGATGTGTGCAACTTGTTTCCTTCCCTACATTATACTTTAACAAGACAGAGCCTTCCAGAAGAGATGTTATTTTAATACTATAAATTGTTTTGAACTGTTGTAGAAAACCTTCTGTTAGAGCTAAGCAGTACTGGAGAGTATTGCCTTCTTTCCATTTTTTAGGCCGTATTAAAGTGTACAGGAAATATAAAATTTCACCGAGGCCCTTGATTCTGGTGAACACCTATAAAGAAATATTAGTAAAGAAGAGATCCTTAAGAGATCCACATGCAGATGTGAATGTGGATATATCTTTGCGCATATGTGGATATATGTGCATGCACATATATCTTTGATTGTTTTTCTATTTTCTTTCATAAAAATTGTACTGGTGCTGGTCACTAAATGTAGTAGCAGAAGCCACATACATCATGACCATCTCATTGATGGGAGATGTAGTCTCACACTTGAATTTACATTCTTACTACTGACCCTGTTGTCAACTGAGAATCCATTATCTTGATTTGACTGATGTTTTCTTTAATTTTAGCTAATGTATGTCACAGCTTGCATATTGAGTTATATGCTGGCATGCACTTGTAGGAGCCAGCACTGCTGTTACCCTGTCAACACCAGGTTTCAGAAGGAATTCCTTTGGTCAGTCTGCCTTCAGTGCTGTGCCCCTCAAATTTGAAGTTCGTCCCTGCAGAGGGTTGTCTTGCTGGTTCAATATCTCTTTCAGTTGTTTTCATAATGCCTTCCACTTACTGGATTACTGTTGTCTTTAGGGAGTGCTTTGGAAGGCCATTTAAAAATAGGTATTTTAATAAGTACATATGTGGGGGGAGCAAGAGAGAGGCAGAACCCCTCTACAGGTATCTAAATTACTTTTTCTTGTGCTACAATACCTTTGAAGATACTTCACTGAAAGAAATTCTGTGAATTATTTTTCCATGTTGTATATTTCAAACTAAAACAACCAAGAAACAAGCATTTTAGGAAGACCAGTACTATCTCCTTAAATAATATTACAATATACTTGGTATTGTTTAATCCATACTGAGCAAAAATTCTTTCATCGTTCTAAATGAGCATTTACGGTATATTTTGGATCTGTTACAAGAACTGCTAAAGTGAGAAGATTTTGGGGTGACCTGAATAATTTTATTGCATCTTTGCTACTCTTGAGTAATCTGATTAACTCATGCAAGTGCCAACACAGCCTTCATGCCAATCCACAGCACATTATCAAGTTATTTTTCTCTCCCTCATCTGACCCAGTTTTCAGCACCTATACCAAAGCCAAACTGCCATGATGAGAGCTTCAAGGCTGGAGACAGAGGGGTGAAAGTTTCTTAAGCTTGAGAGTGTTTTGGCACAAAGGTGGTAAAATAGATCTTTGTGAGAAATTAACCAAAAGTACAGGACATATAGAAGAGATTGGAACAAATTCTTCCTCATGTAACAACCAAGCCATGCTGTAACTGGTAGGTTTCTTCGTGTAAATGAGAGGAGGCTTTGGCTGAGCATTTATCTAATAGGTGAAATGTAAATAGAGTCCAGTAGAGAACTGTATTTTCCACACTAATCTGAGTTACTGCTGGGAGTTAAACTATGTGTGTCCCTTTCTTATATTAAAGAAAACGAGTAGGAGAAATACAATCTAATTACTTGCTGATATTTCACTGAGATGGAAGTAGGAAGAGGCTTTAGGTTTCTTCAACTGTTTATTCTTCTTTATTTTTCTTTTGAATATGAATCTCTCTTCTCAGGAAAACTGCTGTTTCGGATGCAGTCTTACTGAACCTCTGCCCAGTGCTTAAACCAAACTGAATCTGAGCCTTTTCCAGGAAGACTGGGAGGAGATGTGAAAACTGTTTAGAACTAAGATTAAAAAAATAAATGTGGTGTCTCAGCGCTGCTGCTTTCACTTGGGATCCAAACTCAGGTCAGATGGGCCATCCTTACCACAATTCCTGAGAGGACCCAGCCAGGAAAAGTTCATTCTTCTTAGGCTGTCAGAGGTGACACAGGCATTTTACAAGTGCCCCTGATGCCAGATTTGTAGATCTCATTTCCTTTAGAGACAGGCTTGTAAGGAACACTGAGTATGGTAGGAAAGGAGGAGAAGAACTCTGCCCAGGCAACTTCCTGCCCTGTAGGAGAAGCTGGACCCCTGGCTGCTAGAAGAGGGATGGCATTTTTTGCAAGAAGGATTCTTTGATAATCTCAAAGAGAACAACCCCAATAACAGAAGCATCCTTTTCACTTGCACGAGAATTAGGAGGTATGTGAAGACTCATGTGTCAGGAAACAGATTCAACTAGAAAGAGGTGTTAAAAATTTCACTGTTCAAAGGCACAGCATGGCCTGTAACTACAAATTCATTTTGCACAGTGCCAGCTAGTGAAATTGCAACATTAGTGCATTTTTTACTGCTTAGTGGTTTAGTTGATATTTCAGCTTTGATTTGTAAGGGTTAAATTAAACTAAACTGTGTTCTTTTTATATATAAACATCAAAAGAGAGATGTTTGCTAATAGCAGAAAATATTCACAATTCTTTATGAATAACACATTAATTATGACCAAGAAAGAGCACTTCTAACCTACCTTGTAAACTTTAATTTTCATTTACACTGACTATGTAGATATAGGAGGATTGAAGGGAGAGACACTATGGTAGGATATGACCTATGAAATAAAATTTATTTACAGTGAAATATAATCTTTTTAAATTCTTTGATGTATCTTCGTGTTGAATTTTTTCTGTACCTCCTCAGCCTCTAATGCTGCTTAATGTCATTGTTTAGTCGTGGTTGCTGTGACAAAAGGAAAATGTCTCTCCAGCTGCCACAGAGCCAAATGGGCTCTCCCAAGGACAAAGAAAGCCTGAAAGGAGGAGGAAAGGGAAAGGGAGATGAATTTTCTGCTGGTGTCATTCCATTACCATTTATTTGATTGAGTAAGCCAACAGGTGTTTGTTGGATGTTTCATAGAGGGAACAATGTAAGCTCTCTTTCTGCTCTGCTTTTAGAAATGATTTCCAAATCTCCCTAATCCATTAATCTATTTTTGTTCTTTTTCTTAATTTTTGAGGAAATAGACACAGAGCCCCTCTGAACAAAGTTGTACAATTAGAAGTTGAAGAAACTTATCTGACTATGGATTCATGAGTTAGTTATGGATAGCAGGAGTGATTTATAAAACATTCTGGCTAATATCTAAGACCAGCTAATGAACCTAAAAATACCATTAAAATGTTTAAGTGTAGCAGTTGTCTCCCCACTCCCTACTTCTTATCTTTTTAATGCCTTCCAATACTTCAGCTAAATTAGTGAATTACAAGAAAGTGTCATTCATTTGTTAATTGTCAATGCAGAATGACACCTTTTTACTAGCTTATGTGTCTCAGTGTGTCTGAGTCACACTTGAATCTGTTTAGTGTCTCAGTAAAGATCATGCTTATCCACAATTTTAGTTGTTAACACAGACCACTAAATATGTTTTTGGTGTTTTCAGCAGTTTTCAAAGCCTGTTTAAGAAGAGTTTCCTGCTTCAGAAAGGAGATTTATGCTTCTGAAGAAACAAAACACAACCCCTCCTGATCCCATCCTGATCCCTTTCTATCTTCTCCCCTGCCCATTTCTGCAGAGAGGAATCTGCAGGCATTCAGAGGAATGTCTCTCTACATTTCTGTACTGATTCCCTTTCTGCCTGCTTCTGCAGGATATAGAAAGCAAATAATTAGAACTCAGGATAAGTTAACTTCAACCACATTACCTCCTACCTCTAACTGCTTTCTGTATCTTGCATTAAGTCCTTAGTCCAAGTGAGCTAATTACTAATGCATTCAAGAAGGAAAAAACACTACTGGGTTTTATTTTTTGTTTTGCAATTACGGTAACTTTGTACTTTGACCTTAAATCAAAGTTCCTTTTCTTGACTGTAAATTATCAAAAAGAGGAACAATACTACTAGATCTTCTTTTAACTACAAAAGGGCTATGATATCAGCAAATAACTGGAAACATTCAGATTTAGAGGAGTTCACACAAAAGTGGGTTAAACCAAGTGAGAACCAGTTCTAGTGCCAAAGACTTATCTCTTGACCTACGACTGTGAAAGTAAAAACACTGCCAAAATAAAGAGCAGTACCTTTGCACTAGGTATCAGGGTATACTGTGGATTTTAGAGTTAACCTCAGATGGAGCTGGTTTATATAAAATGTGCTGAAGAAGTTTAATATAGAAAAAAAATTTATTATATTTTTCAGTGGCTTTTCACTGTAGGGAAATTGGTTTTTACTCTAAATTAAGGTTTCTCAAGTTTACAAGAGTTCTTGGTGAATTTTCACGTTAATCAGTTGCCATGCCAATGCAAATTCTTGGTAAATTCAGCTCTTAGAAGCAGTTCTGTCTGTCCCATGCTGTTGACTTAGTTAATTTTCCACACTTACAAAAAGGTGTTCTTAATTTTATATCTGATTTTAATATATACTGTTAGGGTATTGTTAATATATGACTTCTTTAAAAAGTCACTACAATTGTGTAACCTTTTTTGTCTTTGTTTTTTTGTTTGTAGGTATCTGTAGACATTTTACTTCCTTCAGCTGAATCAACTATTGATCCCTGGTTTGGAACTTACACTATCCAACAGGGGCTTGTAATTTTATCCATAATGGGCAAAAGAGAAAGAAAAAAGGGTTATGTTTCTCATTTTCTATATATTACAGCCTGGAAGCACAAGTTGCATGAATATTGCTCGTATCTGTGGATTTATACATATGGTACTATTCAAATTCTATTAATGATGAAGACTCTTTCAAATCTTATTGATTTTCTAAGTGAGTTCTCCTCTATCTCTACATGGTATTGAAATCTTTGTAAGAACCAGACCAAGCTTCCCTTCTTTCCCAGATCTAATTCGCTTCAGAAGATATAACCAATGCTTTGTTCTAGAAGGGTAAAGTGTTCATATTACAATGCATTTAATTGTTTTTGACTTTACTTCATTTTACTTTGAGTAAGGGGTGATTTTTCCTGATTTGCTACTAAGAAGCAGTAAGACTTAATTTCATAAGTAATTTAAATAACATTTTTTCTCTTTCATACCATATGTGGGGACCTATTATCATATGCAGACGGCCAAGCAAAACACAATATTTGGAAAAAAAAAGAGTTTTCAGAAGAAATTCTTTACCTATGAAATGTTCTGTTTCCAAAGTACAAAGGTGTAAAGTGAGACAGGAAGAACTACTTGTATTTGGAGTATATGTTGAACAGACAATAAGCAGAGCATCAGCATACATCTGTATTACTCTAGGAAGTGCACATGTCCTGCCTGCTCTGCACAGGGCTTGTCCTCCCATCTCAGAAAAGATACAACACAGGAACAGAGGACATCTGGAAGGTGAAACACTTTCTGTACAAAGAACATTTGTATGTACATTTTATGTAGACTATGCCTTGGCAAGCTGAGAAAGAACATCTGAGAGTATCCAGCAGAAGCCTGTAAAAGTGTGAGAAGAGACTGGAAGTCATCATTTTATCATTTTTAGTGCAGAGCCAAATATATGTAGCTATTAACAAGCTAAAACTTCACAAAAGCAGACATTTTGTATATCAAGTAGTCAAACTAAAAGCTACTCACCAAAAATTATCACAGACATGCCACTAATGACTGAATCTCATATAGTATATAAATATATATGTGTATATGAGTATATATGAGTATATATATATAATATATATGAGTCTATATATACCACTCACCTGCCATATGTGTATATACTCAAATAGACTGAGTGGTATAGAAGTTAATTCCAATTTATTAAATTCTAAGTGGAATGACACTGTTCCTGTGGAGATATTTACTTGCACCTGGAAATCAGCACATATTTAACATAATTGTCTGACACAATTGGGAACTTGGCTTAACTAGTTTCTGCCCATATGCTTATTTGGCTTTGATAGTGCTATTTAGTTCTTGAGAGCTCTAGATGATAAAATTTAAAATCAGCTTATTAAACAGTTTTTTTCCCCCTCCTACCTCTATTAATCATCTCATTTGATAAAAATATTGCATAAAATCAAGTTTTGTCATAAAATGACAATTTAGTCTTGTATATCAGCAGATAAATACTAATGGTACAGAACCTATGTCCATTTCTTAATTAGAATATGTCCTTCAATACTTTCATTCATCTTATGGCATTGATTTATCAGCTTATGTCTGAGTCACTACTTCTGCATAGATGTAAGAGAATATCTCTTGCTGACTGACATGAGACCTTCATTCCTTGCTGGTGAGATAAACTCCTCCCTGGAAAGCTGTAAGGATGAAGGTGACATATTATTCTTGGTGGTTTTTGTTTTGTTTGGTTTTCCTCACTGGAATTTGCTCTCCTTTACAATTCAGATCATTTCCTTAAGAGCTTCCATTTAAATTAAAGGTAAGGATTTGCATATGCAGTGGTAAATGAAAACCACTGGAATGTATTTTATGATTTGGTACATTCATGGCAGGATAGTAATTTCTAAATTAAAGAGATTTAGTTTTGTACCAATAGCACAAAACCAGCTTTTGCCTCTGCCTCTCAATTTTACATGTTTTGACTCACTATTTTCTAATTATAGCAAACAAGATATTGTGGTAACCTCTCCACATCAGTAAGTGGTTTAATCAGTATCCTGAAATTGTAGGTGCAATTGTGAATTCCTTTTTTGTCTATTAAAGGGCTTTATAATCATGGCAGTGAAAAGATAATTACTAGATTTTCTATAGTAGAAATTCCCTCCAGAGATTTCAAGTTTTTGGATGAAATTGAATTTCCATGAGCAGCTCTTACTTCTTGTGAAAATGAGAGGAGATGTGGAAATTTCTCTATTCAAACAAAATATCCATCAAACCAAAAATCAGTTAAAATCCCTCATGAATTGCTTTCTGATGAGCTCTATCAAAGCTTCACAGGAAAAATGGGTGAAAATGTATGAGCTAGGATTTTTAAATCGATGGAAAATATGAAAACATCGCTTCTAACATAGAGATTAAATACTGTCATTAGCACACAGACTATTAAAGCAATGCTACACATCTCCTTTTAGCACTGGCATAAGTTTGAGAGAAGTTGCTTAGAGAGACGTGTGGTGAACAAGCCAAGAATTTTGCTTCCCTCCTACCTCAGGATCTGTTTCTTCCTGCTGAAAGTTTGATTTTCTTGGTGCCTGCCATACAGAAGCTAGAGCACTTCCCTAGGTAATTTCTCTTGCAACCTGAAGTTGTAGTTGCCAAACTGTATGTCCACAAAAGTAATTTACTCTTATTGTTTGAAGCATAATTAGAACACAAGGTAGGGTTTAATTTGAACTTAGCTGCATCTAATTTTTATTTTTTCTGCACTATTTAAAACAGTTAATTGATGCTTCAATAATTCTAGTGGAGAGTAATGCTAATCTTTGGACTGTAGCATTCCAAGCTTGTTTTCAGCTTTTAAGGTATTTCTCAACTTGTAATGGTCTATTGCAAAGAAAAACAGTACAATAAAAATAGTCATTGTAGCCAGCATCAACAAGTAAGTTTCCAATTTTTCTGGATGTGTCTATTTAATTTTATCCTAGCCAAATTAATTGTTCCTTCAATCTCCAGATTCTGAGAAATATAAAGAACTACATGAGAATGAGCTCACTGTGATAATGTACATTACCAGGAGTGCTGGCCTAGAGAGAGAAAAGTCTGAGCATATGAAAAAATCATAGGCCAAGTCCAGGACTGAAAGTCTTAGTGAGAAAACATTTTCATTAGAAATAAAAATATATTCTCATTATCTATTATCTTATTCTCCATTGAAAAATCTAGCCAGTATCTAATTTTAGTGATATCAGCCCATCTTCTTATTGCTGTAAATTTGTTGGTATGTCCAAACAATACATCCAGAGGAGGATTTAGTTGCATATTCTGTTCTCTTCAAATGCTCAGAAATTGTCTGTAATAATCATCTCTTCTTGCATTTCAGAACTTGAGTTTTGTGCTCAGGAAAGTAGAGTCAAAACCAGCTGTGGCTGATATTTAAGGCTGGTGCAGGTGTCATGTAAACTTTACCTCTGTGCTGCCCCAGCTGTGACTCTCATTGACCTACTAGCTCAAAATAAATGCGAACAAATTAAAAGGACAATCTCAAATGCTGGCAGTAGCTAAAGACATGATACCATTGACATTATGACATTATTTACTGCTTTTTGGATGTCTTTGGTAAAAAGGTAAGATAAATGTCTGTTTCCAGCTAGATATAAAATGCTTACTGTTCAAAGCAGCTCAAGCTGAACCCTCCCTTAGAGAATGTCTCTCCACCATTGCTGAATGACCCTGAGATTAGAGGCTGGAGCCTGGTGGTAATAGTACCAAGGCTGTGGGTCCAATCTCCCTATAAGCCATTCACTTAAGAGGTGGACTTAATGATTTTAGTGCGTCCCTTCCAACTCAGAGTACTCTTTGATCTGGAAATAAATACTAAATATAATAGACCCCCACCTAAATAGGTTGATCCACTTGCTCCTAAGTGGCTCCTGGGAATATTCAGGTTTCCCAAGTAAAATTAAGTTATTCTGAAATGTAAACAAGGCCTTCACAAATAAATATCTGTTTCCAAAGAGATTGTACCAAAACAGGAGTCTGTAAAACAACAGGTTCTGATTACAGTAGTCAGACTTATACACTAATTTGGGAAAAACCTTAAACTGTGAGTACCCTATTAAATCAGTTAAAGTAAATGTATAATTTTTACTTCAATGTGTTTATCATATTACAACAAACAGTGACAGCATGAGATCATAAACATTAAAATTACAACTCTAGGAGTCCAGAATGTGTTTACGTAGCTGTAGTTGTGAATTTGAGTTGAAAGCAACGAGGCAACCTTAAGCTGTGTAACATGATTTGTTAACATGCTCTGGAATGCAGACAGGTAGCCCCACTGATGACCATAAAGAGAATGCAGGAAATTTATTTTCCTTGTCAAGGAGTTATTCAAAAGTACTGGGGCAAGTGAGTGTTTCAAATGTTGCAGACATAAACCTTTTGCAAAAGAAAATATTTAGATACCACTCCCAAATGCCCCGGAAATTCAAGAGGGTTAATGCACTTTTTTGACTGCTATTAATACAAATTTAATATCTTTTCTGACTACATATGTCTATAGGATTTTTGAATATCTCCATCTCATGAGTTTATCAAGAAGGTGAATAATGAAATGGCTGCAAGAACTGCTCCTTGTAGCCAGAATTAAAACCAGACTAAAGGGGAGAGGTCTCATGCAGGAGAAAGTTAATTCCAAAAAATTTGAGTCACCTGTCTGCAAATGAGGGTGATGATATGAAGTATAAATCTAATTCTAGTTTTCTGTGATTACAACTCAGAAATAATGAGTACCTTCCAAGTAAGCCACAGACATTCTCAATTGTGAATTAGCAAAAGAACAACAGTTTGGTTTTCCACTGAATTTTAATTTGCTGGGATATTTCCTTACTGCTTTCAACTTGTTTTTCTTAAACTTTTGTGCATCACATTGTGTTAATATATGTATATATTAGAAAAGATCAGAAACCACAAATAGCCCTTTAAAACAAAGACACACTAAAAGGGAAAGAAACAAAAATTTCCTTCTGCCAGTCAAACAGAACGAGCACTGTGTAGGTTTGGGAATATAATCTCCCATCCCCTTGCTGGAGAGCCCATTACACTGCTTCCTTATGAAAATTTAAAAATGGATTCCCCTTAAATCTAGTGCCATTCTTCTCCTTTGCCAGCCTTAATGCAGAGGCCATAGAGTGGTCTCATCTCTGCCTACCCAAAAAAGCCAATTAATTATTTCTCATCTCACCAGATCTGACTCTCTGGGTTAGGTCTGCTTGTTTCCTGCTGCCATGGGTGGTACCGAAGGGCTTTCTTTTAGACCTGATGCCTGTGGGTAATCCTGGTCATCCAGCTCTTACTCCAGTTGAGGCACAAGTCATTTCCACCTCTGTGCTGAGCCTTAAGATTCCAGGAGCTCTGCTTAATTCTATGGTCCCAAAGAGTGGTTTAGATTTGCTCTAAAGCTAAATCAGAATCATAATGGAAACTTAGGTAAGCAGTTGTCAGTATTGCAGTGAAAAACTTATTTTCTTTTTCGAAAGATAGGCAACTTTCTGGTAACACTACCAAAAGGTAACAAAAACCTTAAGAAAACAAGGCTTATACTGATTTTTAAGTCAAATACAACAAAAGAAAAACATTTTCTTTTTTGGCTTTCTTTTCTTCTTTCAGCTCTTCCCTCAAGCTGTCATTTGATGGATGAGATACTTCATCAGCAGTAATACCTGATCACTCAACTGAACTCTTTGACCACTTGTATCTGCCCCAGGTCAGAGATTCCATTTCAAATGTCCCAACACGGTTGTCTAAGTTCATGCTGTCAAAATGGAAATCAACATTACCTTTTGGTTTTGTTTTAAATAGAGGGAAGAGGATTTTTAGTTATCTTTCTGATAGTAAAGTTTAAGCCAGGGAAAATACACTGGATACTTTGTTGTTACTTCTGAGAGAAATGTGTATTGGCTTGATGTCAAAATGAGATTCTCATTTTTATTGGGTGCTTCTTTTAGTTTGGTTTCCTGACTATGTTTTACTAGTAATACAAAGTCAAGTGTTGTTTTTATTTTCAGTTGAACCAGTGTTTTACCTGAAGCACATATCACTGACAGTAGAAAACTTTTGGAAGACTTTCTTAGATCTTTCTAACGAGTATCAAAAGCCTGGAGATTGGAAAACAAAATTAAGGAAAAGAGAAATAGCTATTAGAATTTAAAATACTTGCTATCTCATGAAAATTAAGCAAATAAGATAACTTTTTCCACTTTCTAACAGGCTTTTCATACACTAGAACAAAAATAAATACAGGCCAGGACTTTAACTCAGAGTGGAGTTGCTGCAGGACTTTCAGTACAATCTTGAAACACTTCGGTGTAGCAGAAGCAAAAATATCCCGAGCCTTTGAAAGCTGGGGGCCATTCCCTCAGATGAAGTGACAGTAATAAACCCATGTCTGGCTTTCAACCCTGCCTCAAATAATGAGCAAAATTAAGCAATAGATCACCTCAAATGCTTTCCAGAACTAACCCAGGGAGATACATTGTAAATCTGCAGCAAATGTAGAAAATTTTAGTTTTATTACAAATGACAGTTTATAAAATGGCATAGTATTGCTATAATAGTACAGTGTAATAGTTTATGGTTGAAAGATTGAAAGCAATATCTTTTCCCCTCATTTTTGACAGTATCACCTAATTCCATTAGAAGCAGATCTGTGAGGTTATTTTTATTTGTTGATAACTGCAAAATCAGCTTTTATGGTGACAAGCCTTTTTGAAATTCATAATTAGAATATAATGTTGTTGAATGAATTTCAAGTATGTGCATGCAGTTAAATTCACATCCAGCTATTTTTCTGGGAGAAATTTCATTTACAAATTCAGATAGTTAGTTTAGATTTTTAAGGATGTCTAAAGTATGTAAATATATAATGTCCTCATGAATTCACAGGATATCTCAAAGCTGGTCAAATAAAAAAAAAAAAAAAGAGGGCTACATCTTCGAAAACTGTTGCATAATGTCCCATCAGAACTAGGTTGATGAAAGTTTTGCTTTCTATCATATGTTCAAGAAAGCTGTACTGCTCATAGGAAACAATTCCATGCAGAAAACTGAAAATCTTATGATGTTTTCATTCAGTTTGAGTTTGGTCTGTAAATACCGAAGGTTGACAAATAGTTGAATGCCATGGGTTCTTAAGCATCCATAATTTTCTGTGTAATAAGGAACAATGAAAGTAATATCTGATGATTTTGCTTAAGAAAACTCAGCTTGACTGCCTATCATTCTTGGCTCAGTAGCATTTTCCACAATTGTTGTGGTTTAGAAATAGTTTTCCCCAAATTAGTACTCCTACATGAGCCACTCCTCTCCCCTCCTGAATGGGAGGTGTAAAAGTCAAAGATCACAGGTTAAGATAAGAACCATTTTCTGGAAAAAGGAATGATTTAATGTCTTGGGTTAAGATATAAGATGTACCCAAAAGTATGTATTCTATCACCAACTTCATAAACTGTGGGTGGGGCAATGTTCCTTATCTTTACCATGACCTATCCTCTCTCCAGGGGGATATCTTCTGTTAATGGGCCACTGAGTCACACTGCATGACTGATAAAATGACATCATCCCATTGTGAGATGCTCTGCCCAGGGGAAAGAGCCAAGCATTCCTACCTGGATATAACCTGAACTTCGGACCACCACAGGCAGCCTTATCCACTGAATTCCCGAAGGACAAGAGCTCCATAACCACCGTTGGACCTTCAGAGGAAGATCAAACCCTTCTACAGGATCACTGCTTCAACAGAATCACATCCGTCACTTCAAGAGGACTGCAGCCAACATGTAATCAGACTGCACCCACACTCTGACCAACAGGGTCTCAGGCTGTTTTCTGACTCTGTCAGTGTTTCTGTATTATTGCATTTATTTTAATTTTCCTATTAAATTGTATTTCTGACTTGGCATCTCCCACTGGAGGTTCCAAGTCAGAAATGCCACTAGAGATGCCACTACTTTCAAACTAGTACACATAAGAAGAGAGTAAGAACAACAATATTAATAACAAAAGGTATAAGACAAAGAAATTGTTTACATGCAAAATAAAACAATACCAGACTGTTTTGCCTGACATGCTTTCTCTCACCAGAAGGAATGCCCTTCTTCATGGAAGAGAGAGCCTCTTTGCCCTGCCCCACCAATGACGTGGGGTGGCATCAGATATCATTTGGGTCTTGGCCACACCCTCTCCCACTGACCTGGGCGCCAAAAGCAGGGCAATAACATTTTGTAATATACTAGTTATATGGGTATTTCATATAAAATATTCTAAAATATTTTAAGGTAAGGCAGAATATGTACTGCAAATTACTTACAGAAAAATATTTAAGATCTTGAACTCAATCTTTATTTCTTAACAGAAGTATATGTCTTCCATAGTCTGACAAAACTAGTGACATGCAGATGGGAAAGAGGCTGTCAGTCTCAGTAAGCAAAATGTAAATTTTGCTGCAATGACTTTTCACAGTTATTTGAAAAGTATATTCAAAGGTTATTATGAATTAAAAGGAGAGAAATATTGTGAGACAAAATAGTACATAAGTGGCTTATATAAGTGCCACATAAGAAAAAAAAAACAAAACAATTTGAAGGACTACCATTTTTTGGTATGGTTTCAATACTATTTCCCAGTGATCACTCTATGAAACACCCATAAAATCAAACCAGAAAACTGACCTACCACTACTAAAAATAACACATAATGAGCTGTTAAACATCAAAGTAAAACTGGAGCTGCACAGGAAGATAGCATGTTCTTTCTTATCTCCATTATTTTAACCTTATGTTTCAGAGAACATTGGCCAGTATTCAAGTGAGTAAATACTTACATAAATTTTTATTTCTTATTCAATGCTTTTACAGTCCTGTTTTAAATGATAAACGGGTTGGGAAAAATCTGTTTGGATCCTATTTTCTATGGTATGTTTCTCAAGCATATTTTGACATTTTTACAATTCCTGTCCTTATAAATTTTAGGACTGATCAATACACACTGTTGAACTGAACGACAAAAACAAAAATAAAATAACTTTCAGGATATGAGTTTAAAAGCTAGTGATTGCAGTCATGAAGAAATGTCTAAGTTAGTACAGACAAACTGTTTTATACAAGTGAAAAGATTTGCCACAGAATTTTAAAATGGTGGACTAAAAATACAGCTCCTTAGTTCAAGATATTTTATTTGAAGATGCAATTTCTATCCACTGTTGTAATCAAATAAATTTCAAAAACATAACAGATTAATTGTAAAATATTAAAATATTAAACCATGCTTAAAAAGGTGTGAGTGCAAAACCAAGGTTTGAGTGCAATTCTTTTCTGAAGGCTTTCTATGGATTTGTTGGCTCAAGAGTAAGTGCCAACAAAAATTATTTTTGCCTTCTCCAGTTGAAAATAAATACTTAACATAGAGTATGCAGTTTAGCCAGATAAAGCACAAGCAAGGGAATGGTATGTAATCATTCTTCTTCTTAAAAAAAACAACCCTTCAGTTAAAATTTTGGCCCTAATCCTATTCTCATTAAAACCAGTGGCAAATATCCCGTTGTTTTTAATATAAAAAGTACTAACAGCTTTATGACATTCTGATGATACTGGAAAAGAAAGTTATCTCCTTAGAATCTCTCTGACTGATAAAATGGAAGGCACATGCATAGAACTTGTTTAAGGATGCTCAAAAATATTCTTGGTTCTCATTGAAAACAAAAAAAACCAAAACAAAAAAACCCAAAACCAAACATGTCTGGTATAGGCTGAAAGCCCAGTATTTTTGCAGCAGTGGAATGAGGATGGGGAGAAGGTGAGAGATCTTGGGGACCTTTTTATCCAAGTGAAATCAAACTCACTGTTTGGCAACAAAAACAGCCTACATAATCAAAGCCTGGGTGACAATAAGGTGCCTTTGATGTCAAACAGCAGAAAATTTCCTGGTTTTTAACTTTCTTTTATAATGTCCTAAAATGTGGCAATAGAGCTAAAAACCCGGGGAATTCAAAGCCAGAAGGATATAGGCCAAAGGAACTGACAGACTGCTCTCTTTTATTTCCTGCTGAATGAGGATGAGCATGGCTGAGCTTGTGCCCACCCTGCTCTCTGCTAACCTGACACTGGCCAGCCCCAGCCAGGGAGCCCTTCAGCAGTGTCTGACTGGTCTCTTTCCAATTTTTCAGCTGAAATATTTGTATTGTATTTAACAGCTGATTTATGCAAGCTCTAGGTTTGCCGCAGAGAGCTGGGTCACATCTGGGTAATGTTGACCATGGTCAAATTGAGTGGCACCCACCTGAGCAGAGCGTGCCCTTTGCTTCCCACAACACCCAATGGTTGCTGGAACAAGTTAAATAATCTTCAGCTTAATGAATAAAACAAAGAAATGCAAAGAGGAAGAAAGAAAACAAACCAGTGGCTTTTGGTTTTTCCTTGGACCATGGATGACCCTAGCCAAAAACCTTAACTCATATAACTAAGGTGTAATATAAAGACATGGTTTTGGAACCATTTCTTGTGAAGATAAAGTGTTTTACTTTCAATTTTTTAGATGAGTTTGCATTCAAAATATGCCATTAGGAAAAGGAAACGTTTCCTATTCTGTTTTAAAGTGTTGATGAGTTATTGTTTTGATACAGATGAGACAAAATCCTTCGGACTACTTTGGGGATAATTTTGGACTACATTGGGATACTCATGAAAACTGCCTTTGTTATACAGGAAAGTTTGTGAAAATATTTCAGCTTGACCACTTTTCCATGAAAATGACAACGTCTAAATCTATACTTCTGGCCAAAGAAGAGAATGTTATAAATGATCTCTGCCAATGTGACTTGAAAACTGAAATGTCCAGACATGAGTCTGTACATGTTGTTTAATCCCTGAGTTTATGGCATTAGTCTTAGCTGGTAATAAAAAAGTTGTCTAATATCCTTCTTGACTGATCTAGTCCTTGTGGTAAATTACACAGATATGAGGTTATGCACAAAATCTTCTCAGAGTCATCATAAATCAACTACACTGAAATGGGTTGGAAAGTAGGTAACAAGAGCTTTTTTACTGCCACTTAATTCTGATTATATTTAATCCAGAAGTTTTACATGTCTAGAACAGGCTTAAAAAAAGATGCTGATCTCTGTGATCATTTGAGAGGAACAATTTTATTTTTGTTGTTGATAGGCAACCTAATGAAACAAATAGAGAAATAAATGTAAGGAGGAAATTTTCCTAAGGAGCTGTATAAGCACATTAAGGAATTTACTTTAATTATTTAACTATTTAGCTGAAATAAATGTAATTCTAAAAAAAAAAAAAAAAAAAAAAAAAAAAAAAAAAAAAAAGAGCTGTTTGTCAGAGCTGGATGAGGTGACTTTGTCAGTTTAAAAAGTACAGCTTTTGTAAAGCTGTCACTAATGAAACTCTAAAAAATTTAAACTAATATTTGCTTTTAAATGAAAACAACCTTTTTAAACTATATATTTACCCTTTCTATATGGAGCATTTTTAGACATTGAAATGTATGTTTTGCTATTATCTTGGTACTTTCTGGTTTGTATTCACAGACTTGGGATATGCTATTACACATAGGAAGTTGTCAGCATGAGCCACCCATATCACAGTTGACAGAAATTCCCTAAAGCCCATTAATCCACTTTGATAACCACTGCTGTTTCAGTTACTACTATTATATCAAATTCAACCTGTTCACATGAGTAAATCAAGCAGGTTTTAATCATCCCATGGAAATTACTTGGTGTCTCTGACGGAATCACTTTTTTACAGGAAAGGTTTTAGGGTAATTTTTTCAGTGTGCCAGAGACTTCCAGTAAAGACGGAGGAAAAGAGGCCACTGAAGTCAATAAGCCCTGAATTAGAGCCTTTGAATTTGGTTTATCTTTCATCCCAAGGGTAAAATAAGAGTACTCCAAAATAAATATGTGAAAGTCATCTTTTAAAATAGAATAAAGGGTCAGAACAAATTATCTTTGATTCTCCTGTAATGAGTATAAAGTTTGTTTGAAACTCTACTGTAGGAATAAAGATTAACAAGCAAAAATTCTGCCTTGCTTGTCTTAAGATACAAGAAAATATGTGTAGCCATTGTGATCTCCTCCATGTCCGCTCTTTTTGTCTTAATTAGTCCAAATTTTCTTGGTCTTATGACAGAACTTTTGACCCTATGCCGGCAAAAAAGAAAGGGACACCAAAAGTGCAGATATGTGGAACAACCTTATATTTTCTTATTTATATTATTGTCCAGAAAAATATTGCTGTGTTCTTAAGAAAAGAAATAAAGATCTAAGGGTGAAGTAAATAAGAAACAACAAAAAAAAAATCTAATAATTTACCTGCATATCAGTCATCTTCTCTCATCTATCATTACATATAAAGTATAATTCAAGTTTGCAAACAGTGTTGAGAACAGATCCAGCCTCTCCTTCAGTGCAGGCACTGGCTGGTCTGTGTATAGCTGCAAAATATAGAACTGCAACAGGCTCTCCATTCCAGCCTCCTCCTGGGGTGCTGCAGAGGAAGGATGTTTCTTCAGACTTCCCTTCCCCAGCAGTCCCCTTCAGACTCTGGAGGATAAGGAAGCCCTTCTGTTCACATCAACTCAACATAAGCATTTCCAGGGTGTTTAGACTGATTGTGGAGCTGAGATGTACGTGGAAAGGCAAACACCTTGGTCTGGAGAGGCTGATATCAGGTACCAGAGATGTAGAAAATCAGCCTGGGCAGGACATTTTGTGAGCAGCAGAGGTAGTATCTCAGGGGTTTGGACAAGGGCTTGGAAAGGGGGATGCAGACTCAGGGGACACTTTGTGCCTTGAAGAGCCTGCCAGTTAGTTGCACATCAGCATGCTTGTAGGGTTGAACTGAGGAGGTGGCACCAAAGTGGCAAACTCCATTTGCAGTGCCCTTGTGTTCACAGAAATAGCTTGAGCCAATTCTTGCAACTCAACCCTTCTCATGCATTTTCCCTGCTTTTGCCTGCACAGCTCAAAGCCTGACAGAAGCATCTGCCATACTGCTTGTAGCCTCAAATAGAAACCTTTAATTTAGATGGACATCTTAAAACCATAGAAGGCTTTTAAATTAAAAAATTAAATCCAGCTGCATTAACCATGCCAGGAAAAATTGCATGGGGATTAAGGTCAACATGGATTTTTAGTATATGAGAAGTCCTAATGACAGAAAGAGTGACTTCAGCAAGAGGTCAAAAAATCATGACTTCCTATTTATACAGGCATTCCTGTAATTAACATGCAAAGTTACTTGTGTAACTTCAGAGAATATTTAGAAATATATATTTGAAATTTTTCTACCAGAAAATCACTATGAAGAGAGGGATTGAATCTTGAATGCTTTCAGTTATCCATCTCAGAACACTTGGCCTTCATTATCTTTTAGAGGCCTTGGACTTCATATTAATTGTCTGATGTTTGTGTATTTAACCAGAGCACTGAGAAACCTTACACTGAATATTAAGATGGAAGAGAAAGGGGTCCATATGTTGCTTAAGACATCAATTCTGAATGACATTTCTGTGTCTCTCATATCCTTTCTCCAGTGCAAAGATGACTGAGCTCTGACCCAACAGAAATGCTTTGACTGGTCCTTAGATGAAGCATTCTAGAAGTAAAAATAAAACCCTAAACACTTGTATTTCGGCAAATGTGGTTTAATCTGTTCATGTCAATTTTTGTATGAAATATGTGTCCAGATAAAACATTTCTCTGCTGGCTGAACATGCTTTTCAGTATTATGTATTATATATACTTGTTTGTTATGTTTTACACATGCATACATATTTATGTATACTTCTGTATCATTCATTGTTGATGAACTCTACTTGACACTCACATGAAAATAATTCCCTGATTCTGTTGTCTGTGTAGTTTTTGATGAAAATGGCACCAATTATTTTGCTCTCTGCAATTTTTCCATGTGATTTTTATACCACTCTTGTTTTCTTGTTTCCTAGATAGTCCATGTTAACCAACATGTGTTTAACTTTACTAAAGCAGAATATGTAAGAAGGCTCTGAGTCAGAACTGATCAAGATAACTGAGTTCACTCCTCAGCCCTCTGAGTCTCTAACTGCACTGGGAAATGTCCTATAAATTCTTGCTTTTTCAGTGGTTTTATTTTCTTCTGCACCCATACATATAAGAGGCTTCTCTCTTGAAAATGGAAGATAATTATGTAAAAAATGTAAAATCACTATCATGTTTTCAGCATTTTGCTTGTGTTTCAGCATTGTGCCCTATTCTTGGACAACATTGCTTTACTCCTAGGGAACCAATAAAGAGAGAGACTGTACAGTCATATATTGCAGCTTGTGTTTCCTGAAGGACATCAAGGGAACAGATTGTGGAATTAAGAGAAAGGCACTTGCTATGAACCACACTGCTAAAGGATTTAGGAAATTACATTAAATGGTTTTGGGGCTCAATTAAAAGTGGATTTTTTTTCTCCTATCTGGCTATAGTATAGGCATTTGAAACAGCAAACATATAGAGAACAACCAGTGCTTTCAGAACAAAACTGTCTAAATTCAACCAACCTCTTTAAATCCAGAGCTTGTCCTGGGTGAAGATTACAAATTACTGATAAATAGGTGTGACAAAATTGAATACTATCCACTGCTTTAGTGAATAATATTGATGGGGAAAAGAATTAGGATATCAGTTACAGAAAATGGTAAAAAATGTTTCAGAAGCATAAAATTAAATTTAAAGTAAAATACTATATTTTGCTGTTGACGCTTCTGCTGTTAAGTGTTAAAATTTAGAGGCTGTGGTGAGGGTCTGGCTTCTGGCCATCAACAGAGAGCAGTATAAAAACTGTGTATTTGACTAGTGATGTCTGGTCTCTCAATATCTGTGAAAGGAAAGCTTTTGGAAGTGTTAATAATTTTAACCACTGATTTTTTCACACAAGTGTTTTTCTCTATATTTTTTTTCCTGTTTGATGTCTTTTCTGAAAACATTCTGTTTAATTACAAGTCTTTCCTGGTGGTGGAGTGGGCAAGGCACTCTCCATGATATTGGAAAAGTCATGGCAATCAGATGAAGTTCCTGGTGACTGAAAAATGGGAAACGTTGCACCCATCTTAAAAAAAAAAAACCAAAACATTAGATAGGGTGACCCTGGGAACTACTGCCCTGTCAACCTCACCTCTGCGCCCTGGAACATCATGGAACAGATCCTTCTAGAAGCTTTTCTAAGGCACATGGAGGACCAGGCTGTGATTCAAGTCAGCCAGCATGGCTTTGCCAAGAAATTTGAGTTTGTTGATCAGAGGGTGAAGAAGTTTCATTAAGTGAGAAAATGTTCTATTTAATATATCACCATTTCCCCCTTCATTTTTAATGTAATTATAGGGCAATAAGAGGTCAGAAAACATGCACAGTATGAGAAGCACTTATTTTGTCTGGTAATTCATTAATTTGACAGGGCATAAATCTTTTCCTGCTTTTTCATTGCACTGATTCTTCTTCCGTGATGATTAAAAAAAACTTAACTTTCTATTTTAGTGGTGCTGAAGATGATCATACTCTAGCAGAAGGAGTGCTAGGAGTACAAGTCTTTGGCTGATGTGGCAAATACCTCACTGGCAAAAAATTCTAAGCGGAGGTGCTGATACATTTGTCACTATTTGGCCTTCTCTCCAACACCTGTCCAGAGATTAAGTAGAATGCGGTTTGTGCTTTGTCACTTACACTACAGATGACTTTGGCCTTCAAGTGTCACTCAATCACCTTAAAATACACAGTAGATAAATGCTAAATACCAGGCTATCAGCAATTTTATTCCTAAATGTATTACGAGATGACTGGATCCCAATATGATAATCAAGCCATCACTAAGGCTGGTTGTTTTATTTCCAAAGTAACAACTGGATGCAATTAAAAGCTATGATTTTCTCTTCTGTCATGTCTGTTCAATTTTTCAGGTCTCAGTTGAGTAATAGTGCTCCTCACACCTCATCTCCTAGGTAGCTATTAGAAGTATGCCACTTTCAATTGCCAGATGTTCCTGTCATCAGCCTGACCCTTCAAGAAAATTTAAACCAAAAGCTGTCTCTTGTGATTTCTTCATTTTCCTGTACAGTAGAAACAAGAGAGGGAGTGATGAGTGGTTTATGGGTCAGAACATATGAAGGATGTCAATTTACAACTACCACTTTCATCTGAAATTCTTAGCCTGTCCTGGAGTTGTTGGATATGCCTCAAAAATTTCCCAAAACTATGCATAGATAAATCTAAATTCTGCTTCACCTCAGACTCTGTCGTAAGGGCTCATGTTTTAGTACAGACATCCAGCCCAGGGTCCTTTGTTTGTTGGCATGGCTCCTTATTCTGCCAGAAAAGGAGGCAAGTGCAGTTACAGAGTGCTCCAGCCAGCAGCCCAACATGCTGCTCCTACCATGAGCTGTTTTGGACCACCAACCTTTGCATTACAAACTTTTACCAGTGGAGTAGGCTGCCCACAGAAATGATAGAATCACAGTCCCTGGAAGTTTCCAGAAGGCATTTGGAGGTAGCTGTTGGGTGCATGGTTTAGTGGTGAACATGGTGCTGGGTTAAAGGGTGGATTAGATAATCCCAGGTGTCTTTTCTAACCTTAATAATGACCCCATGAGTCTAAGTTGTGTAGAATTGACTGAGGTTAAATCTAGCTCAATCTTCTGTTTAGCTGAGTGTTAATAGGGTTCAGTGATAACCTGAAAATTCATTTATGTTGTCCAGAGCCTCCCTGTTTCCCTTTCCCTCTTTTTCTAGCTACAATCTACTCTCCTTACATGTGTAGGTAAATGTCGTATAAATATTTGTATGTATATTTGTGTGCATGTATAAATTGCTATTTCCACAGTTTTAGTGGATGGTGTCCCTGCCCATGGCCAGGAGGTTGGAACTGCATGATATTTAAGGTTTTCCAATCCAAGCCATTCTATGATAGTTATGAGCAGTGAAATCAGCAGACAGCCTGTCCTTAACTGTGATATGTGTTTGGTCAGAAGTCACTTGCAAGTTTCTTATTGTACTAAATAGGGAAACATTTCATTTTAGATATCCTGATTCAGTAATGGTTTCTAGGGTCACGTGCACCAAACTGACACATTGCATTGCTTCCCAGAGGGATTTTTGTGAGGATGTTATGTATGTATGAGATTTGCAATCCCTTTCCTCGTCTAACACTGAATAAATTAGCAGCTTTGGTTCATTAGACACTCCGGTGGTTCAGTTCTTCTTTCTCCATACTGCAGACTGCAGCTCTCAGACATATTAATACCCCACATTAATTTGGGGTAGTTACTTCACTGCAAATTGCAGATGGAGCTCTCACAGCAGAACATGTGCTCTCAGGTATTTTAAAGTATAGCTAGAAAAAAACCCTTTTGTTGCTCAAAAGCACAAAATAGGTATGAAAAAATTATTTGGAAAAGAGGAATTTTAAAGGGTGACTTAACTTGTGACCTTTAGACTGGAATTTGGAGTCTAGATTTAAGAAGTTAGCTTATCTTATGGAGTAGCATAGATCAGGGCTGGACATAGCCCAGAAATTTGGACAGCCTCCATAACTATCAGAAACCTTATGACATTTCTAGGGGAAGTTACAGGAAAATAAATATTGACTGCTTTTAGTTACATGGTTTCACTCTTTGCCACACAGCTTAATACGTATACAGACAACACATACAGACATTTTGATTTCAGAACATCTTAGTGATAGAAAAAGCATTTCCATTGAAATGTATTGCAAACCTTTTGACATAATATTGATTTAAAACATTTTATATACCAGAATAGTTACGCTGGACTCAGGAACAAACCTTCTGTGTAATATGGATCTTAATATAGATGTGATAATCACAAGATATATATGGTGCTCAAAATAGCAAAATATCCATTTTTTTTTCTTTTAATTTTTGGGTACAACAACAAACAGTAATGAAAGTACCTGTTATTCAGCATGTGACTTAGAAGAAGTCACATCAAAAAATAATAAAAGTCCTCCAGGTAATGTGTTTTAGTAGCCTCAGGACTCAACATGTGGTTTTCTGTATTCTTAATTCTAAAATTAAGTACAAGGTAAAGAGATACTTTGAATGGTAATTTTACTTGCAGATAAATACAGATACTGCTTTGTTTATCCCACTAAGTACAAAGTCACATAAAACTATTCCCTGTCTGGAAGAACTAAGTAATCTTAAGAAGTGAGGAATTATGTTTTTGAGTTAAAAATAGTCCTGCTTGTTCTTGAAACGAAAATAAGAAAGAAGGCTTGTAGGCCTAATGCTGAAATTCTTATGAGGGATGGGGTCCAAGACATTTGGCTAGATCTACCACTACCACTTCTCTGTAACTACACTTATGATAGATTTGATAATGGTAAAATATGCATAGCAGTTGTAGGTTGCTTTGTGTGGCATTCCTGTATCTAGGTATATAAAATTATAGACACATAGACAAACACTGAGTGTATTTTATGTACTTGAATTAAAGGTCTGGAAGGATCAACAAATGTTGAAACACCTTATAACAGGTATGCGTATCTGATGTAGAGATAAAGGGATGTTTTATGTCCTGGCACTTTGTGTCATGTTGGTGATTATAATTGTTTGCATGCTCAAAGTCTTGAAAGATTTTCAGACTAAAAGCTTGAAAAGTTTCCTATAAATGTCTGGAACTGTCACCAACACTGAACATAAACATTTAAACAATATTTACTTATGTGTGTCAGTGCTTAAGAAATGAACAGAAATGAACGGACTATTTGTCAACTCATTGCAAGAGTTTCTGTACTTGTGTGAGAGTGCCTATATTCCTTCCATAAAGAGAGAAAAAAAGGATTTCTTGGGGTTTTCCTTAGCAATGGGCAAAGGGCAAGCTGAGCAGGTGTTCAAACAGAGCAGTGGTCAGATGCAGAGAATTAACTCCTCATGGAACACAGAGGACATAAGAAAGGGTTTGGGCTATAGAAAGGGTAGTGGATATTGTGTTGTATGTAGGATTTTATTATTTTCTTTCTTCACTATATGTATTTTCTTTTTTCACTATAGTATTTATTTACTGTTTGATTATTTCCTGCAGGGCATCTACCATATTGCAAGCAAATAAGAGTATGTGGAATTTTTGGAATAAATTTATATAGGTATAAAAAGTGCTCAAGTCTGCAAAATTGGACATTTTGTTTGCCTCAGAAAGGGACGTCCGTAAAACCTCATAAACCATGAAAAGCAGACAGTCAGCTTTCCTGGCATCCACAGTCCTTTTCCCCAGATAAAGACACTTCTTTCCAGTATGTAAATTTTCAGTACAAAACTGGCTTCAAATCTGCTAAATTTCTGCCATCAAGTAACATATTGCTTTTCTTTTTGTAGTGGCTACTGCCAGATTAACAACTAATTTTTTTTCTGCTGCAGATGTGCTGTTCTGGCTAGTTTCTGCAATGATTTCCATTTGTTTTGGCACCTGCAAACTCATTACTCTCAATCTGGCCTTTTCTTAGTACATATGTTCTACAATTGAATAATGCATTAGTATAGATTTAGCTGACAATTACATTTTTGCTTCCTTTCTAATTTTAAGTGCAACATTATCAGTTTGGGATTTTTATTCAAATGTTTTAAAGCATGTGACTTCAATTTATAATGTCTTCTGAACATCTTCTGTTCAGATTATCATCTTCTTTTAGCATGATTTTGTACAGATAAAACACAGATGAATATAGCTGATCATGTGATTAAGCATACAGAATTTATATATTGTCATTGTTGCTTTTGTAGCTATTTAATTTTAATCCTGCCTCCTAATCCTCACTTTATCTGGCTTTTTATTATTACTATTTGATATTTTCCATGCATAACCACTTAAGGAAAGATTTTCTTTAAAAAGAAGTACTTTCCACAAGTATAAGAACATAAATATAAGTATTGCTACAATGTTGTAAAAACAAGGAAAATGTAAAAAATGCCTTTTCATACCCACATTTTCATTAGCAAAGAAATACGGTTGTGCCATCTACTACCAATGTCTGTTACCAACTGGTTACAACCTACACAATACACAAAACAAAAGTTAGCCAGCTGAGGAAAAGGAGCTAAGAGTTGTTTTCCTGCTCTCCTGTCCTTTCCATATTCCTCTTAAGTACCAGTTACAGACTGAAGATTCTTTGCAGGTGTTTTAAAACCACTAAAACTGACAGAAGATGTAATTTCTGTACATTAAAACATGATGTTATGTTCCAGAGTCACATTTTGAGCCAGCATTTTATCTTCTATCACATAAATGACATTGTGTCCCTCTTTCTAGCACTGCAAGTCACTGCCTAGCAGATATTCAAATCTGCAGTGATTTTCGTAGTTATGAAACCGGTCACTACAGCTGGACAAATTTCTCCTAACACAATGCCTTACACCAAGACAATATTGAAGAACAGTTTTCACATGTGAAAGGAAGAGAGTGCTATAAATTTCCTTTGGCAAACAAAGTTTACTCAACCTGTTTTAAAGTAGAAGGCCTTGGTATGACATAAAAAAGCCCTGCACGGGTCTGTCATAGGAACTGTCACTCACTGCCAGTTACAATTATTTTCAGGGCTATGCAAGTGTTGATCCTGAAAATACACTGTGAGGAGTAAAAGTGTCAACAGCTTCTCCTGGTCCTAGATATCACATGGACTTGTGCTGGCTATTTCTTCACTCCTTCAAGTACTGATGTTTGCTTATATCTACATGCCCAGCAAGACAAGTCAGGTCCCAAAAAGGAAAGGATCATGACTGTCTACTTCAGAAATACTCCTGCAGTAAATTCAGCTCTCCCTCATTCTTACCAGAGAGTGCTGAATTCTCCTTGTCACACTTTAGCTGTTCAGAGATGCTAAGCAGCGAGACTGGCTGTACAATCCAAAACACAACAAAGTGATTCAATGGTTCTTGAGCTTGCTCATGCTCTAACCAGTGTAACTTGTCACATCCTTAAAGACTTTATCAGGATTTTTTTGTCATTTCTCTCCTTATTTTTCCAATTATCTGGAATCATCCTGATGTCTAAAGACTCAGTCAGGATTAAGTCTGTAATGTGTTTTACATTCTGTACAGGCACAGAATAATCTCTGTATCTGACTATTTACACAATCTTAATGCCTCTTCCTGAAGACTGAATTCCTGACATGGAGCACTTTCTTTCTAAAAGTAAATATGAAATCCTAAGTAAATGTAACATCCTAAGCCTTCTAATGTAAAACATCTAAATTTCAAAATTTTGAAATGGTAAGATTGTATTGTGTGTCTTCTTTTAAATACTGGGAGTCTATTCTATATGCCCCAATTTGTTTTTATGTTTTCCCTCACCTACTTTGTTTCTAGAACAAATATTTTAGGGTTATTTATGATGTATTTTGAACATTTCAGCTCTGTAAGATCTTATTTTTATTTTCTCAAGATAGCAACGGTTGAATGAAGATTAAAGACTTGTAGAACGTGTGGCATGTCCTCCTTTTCTGCTAGGCCAAGGAGAGGTATTCAAAGAAATGGAAGTAGGCAGGAGGGTGTCATGCTTGCTGCAGAGGGATCTATAGGTCTCATGTACTTTCAGGTATTTGGCCAGGTTGAAGGATAAAAACATCCTAATGTGAGGCTTCTGTTGGCTGCCATCTCAAATTAAAATGGAGAGATGGTATCTTAAAACTGTAAAGCATCAGAAAATGCCATGCTGCCACTGAGCTGTAGTAGAGTAGGACAGAACGCAACAGAGAACACCACAATCAAAATTTGGTGTTGTGATTGGTAAAATGAGCAGGACATTTCCTACAGGCACAAACTTCAGTGTGAAATTCCATTTGTCTTTATGTGAAGTAATGCTGCAGGACCTGATTTTGCAACTTTCAGAGCATATCTCTGTGCATGAGAGGGTGCAGGTGGATGTTGCTGCAATCACAGAGGCTGGAGATGGTTCTTTATATGGATCAGCTGAGGTTCAGAATGCTATTTGACAAGCAGCATTGTCCCTTTCAGTGAAATGATCTTCAAGAGCTCATATGGTCCACATATGCCACCATGCTATAGAAAAATGGCCAACAAAGTTACCAGCAAGTTCATTAATTTGCATTTTTACCAATACCAGATCAGGTTCATTTATTTATTTATAATTATGTTCGACTTTTTCTTTGTTTTTCTCAGATACAGAGCTATTATTTATTGCCTTTCCTCTTTAAAATAAAGAAGTATTTCCTCCATCACATTTAAGTCTCCATTTATCAATAATCATAAATATGTTCTTGACATTTTAATTTTATTTTTAGCGGGATATTGTTTATAGCTTTTAAAATTTATTCTTCTTGATCTTCTTCATCCTTCATCAACATGGTTTCGCAGCGAATTTCAGAGTCTCTGTTGTGTATAGTTTTTAATGTGTTTGATTTTTCACATTTGTTATCTGTTATTTTTTGCTTCTCAAATTTTTTATAGGCACTACACCAATGCTGATCCTGTATTTGTGTTGGCTTAGAAGTTCTATGTAATTTAAAATCCCATTGGTAGAACTCTGGGAGGAGACTGCCTTGGGCTTTCACATCCAAGAAATGTAATCCACACTGCCTTTATGCAGGTTTGCTATCTCAGTGATGTATGGCATCTGACAGAACTCCTTTGAAGAGCAGCTGACAAATTTATTGGATTTGGATACATGATGTAATTATAGCTTTGATTCATGTGTGTTAGCGTTTTTTTCTTTTCATTCTGCCTCCAGTAGCTCAGACATCTTACCTGCAGCCTCTGTCCATTGCTTAATTTGTCATCAGTCCATAAGAGTGCGGGGTCACTCCAAGGCCCGGACTCAGCATGGATTTTCCCAAGGTGCAAGTAAGCCAAGTGCACTGTTTGAAGAAGCTCACTGAAGCTGTGAATCTTTTATTTCCCCAGAATCCAGAAGTCTTGTAAAGTCTAGGAGTGTCTAGCTGTTTCTTTTGCTTGATACATTATAGTTAAACAACAGAGAGGGAGTTGTTGACCACTGTGATGCTCCTGGCCCGCCTTGAGCCGTTTTCCATAGAGTGGCCTGATATGCAAACACAACAATTTTTAATGGAGCACTTACCAATGTGGATTTCTTGGGTGTTTAGTGTTCCATCCAGGGCACCACAGTGTCTCTCCAAGTGCATGCATACAGGTAAAATGCCTAAAACCTACTGCCAGTCTAAAACTTTTGATTTTAAAATATTTTGGATATTTTATCTTCAGAAGTTCATGAGTAAAGCAGATGACCACTACCTCTGAAAACCAGCCATTTAATTTCAGATTTGTATCATTGATGCTTAGAAGATGTTAAATCCTTAATTTTGATAGAAATTTATATAAATGTGGTGTTGAATAGTTCATACTTATGTTTTTATATTTATTGATTGCTGTGTTCTCTGTTCACTCTGCTCGGATCAATTGTGTTACTTTTCTTGCAGAATAAGAGTTAAAATTGTTGGGGCTACAAAAAAGAAACCTCCATAAACCCCTAAATCATCAGGTTAGCAAATGAATTTCTAGTTTGGGTTTTCCTAAAATACGAACAACATTCTTTGTACCGTCTCACCACATTCTTCCTGCTATTCCCCATTAACTGAAATAAAAATACTTCTCCCATTTCTCTTTCTGTAAATAACTTTCACAGAAATATGTACTTGGTATACAAACAATGAAGAGGGTGTCTCTTCCCCTAGTTTTGAAGGTGTTTTAGACAACGTTGCAGCCCAGGAGAAGTTCTTGGGGCTACATCTTTCCTAGTGAAAAAAATATTCCCAAAACCTGCTCCCTGACACTGAAACTCCATCATCCATACCAATAAGTTGCTGGACTGGTCTCCAGAACAGTCACAGCCATGACCAAAAAGTTCCAGGCATAAATAAGGCCTCAGCACAGACCAGGAGCTGCTCTCAGTGAGCATTTTCAATGTGGCAAATCATGTTTTGCAGGGAAACAGAATTAAGAATGGCCAAGGGTTATTCCTCACCCAGTACCAAGACATATTAGAGGCTATTCCTAATGAAAACCAGGCTTTTTCCCAAGATGTACTTTTTATTGCTATTTCAGGATATTAATATTTTGCAAATGCTTCTTCCTTTTTCTCTGATATCTAATCTATGATCTATGCTATGTCATGATGGTGTAATTGTCTGCAAGGCAACAAATAAAGAGCACATACTCTTACATGCATGTTTCATGTAACATATTTTGAATAGCACCATTGTAAATAATCCATGAATACAAACCAGGATGTGAATGTGTTTGCTTTGGAAACATCTCTAAAAATAGGGAGCAGCACCTTTTTCAAAAAAAGGAGCATTTGTGTTGCATGAGGCATGTAATACAGATTCTCTCTCATACGTAGCCCAGGACTCAATCTGCATGCTCACCCCACATCTATAATAGCTCTTGAGAAAGCAGAGAACCCAAGGAAGAGCATGACCAAAGGACCAAGGACATGAAGGTCATGTCCTTCATGGTCTGTGACATTACTGCTATTTATGTTCCATGAACAATAAAAATATGATATCTGATTACTTGTCCTGATTTTCGTCTATCTCAATCTGACATCCAAATAAGGAGTGACTAATAAACAAATAAATAAACAAATATTTCATGGAAATTAAAGGGAAAATTGAAATGTTGCTGATGATGTGGCATGAAGGAGTTGCCAGAACACGGCATTAAGTTTACAGCACTGGCTAGGATTCATACCAAAGTTGAAAATTTTCTAAATGTTGTTTTCCACTCATCCTATTATAACAGTGATTTATGCACTACAATTGTCACCCCTCTCTTACTCTCATCAGCAGAGCTGCAGCTGACATCAGATCAAGCACAAGGGTCACCATTTTTGCCTGTTGCAATGCCAGCATCCTGTGGTCAGTAATAAGAGATAACATTTAGAGCAAAATCCATTTGTGCTGCGATAGCCATGTTCCCGCCAACAGTTCTCATCTGAGAAAGAAATAAAAAATATTATTTGACAACAAGTCACATTTCACCTTGTTAGAAAGAGAAATTTTCATGATAAAGAGAAACACGGGACATGGCAGATTCCCCAGGGATTTATCTTTGTACTAATGAGGAAATTGAATTCTGAACAGACATTTAGTTATAAATGGGTAAGCTGGGAGGTGAACAGTCATAACTCTTTACTGCTCAGTTCCTCTAAACCTGCAGAGCTAATACCATAGACCAGTTCCAAAGCTGATTGCTGAATTACTGACCAGGAAAGGAAGAAATAAATAACTAACTAAATAACAAATAAATAAATAAATTTACAAGTATTTAGAATATATATTTATCATATTATTATATTATATATTATATAACATTACAATACATATAATATAATAATATATATACTATATATAATATATTATATTTTAATAATTAATTGATTATATATATTTAGAATTAATAGATACATGTGCTGGAGTATAGATGCTTACACTGCCAACATCACATGTGCAAACACAAGTGAATGGAAACCCAAGAGCCAAACACAAAAAGGAATAAACACCAAACAAATTAAAACCCCCACCTGAAACAGAAAATAATAAACAAAAGACCTCAGTGTTTAGAAAGGTTAAGTGTGGCTCATCAGGAGAATCTAAAGACCTGGAATTCTGCAGAAAGGGGTATCAGTGTTGGAGTTAGGTTTCAAGGTAAGTAGTGAGAAGCTGCTGAAGTACAGACTGATTAAATAATGATCTGGTCTTCTGTTCACCAAAAGTAGATTGGAATTATTCTGGGACACTCACAGCAATGCAAACGTTTACCTCACCTTCTGTATTACAAGTTACTCAGAAGGAGATTTGGTTTAAAAGATCTGACAAAGTACCATGAAAGTGGATTAGAGGTTTTAATGCAGGATATTTACACAAAACTTTTTAATCCTAGCCATGGTTGCCTGTCCCCTGATGATAGACTAGAGGTTTCATGTTTCAAATCAGAAGAGTTTTGCTAACATGGGCAGTGTCAGAGTATTTGTGTTCAGCAGTAGAGGACATTGCTGATATTCCATTGTGTTTCACACTGAGGTTTCCTGCTTCTGGATGTCTGAGGCACCTCAGTGAGTGCTGCTGCCTGCTGTTGGTACTGCCTTCTGCTACCTTCCCTTTTTTCCTTGCAGGATGGACTTGAATTTAATTTAGACTTTATTTCTTAACTGCACAGGACCACACTTTCTCAGCTGTTCTAGCTTCATGTTGCTACTGGACATGATGGAAGGAAAGGGAATTTTTGTTCTCTCCTATCCCCCAGCAAATATTTGGTTTTTGCTTCTGTTCCTGTGGCAGCAAATGGAGGGAAGCAGTCTGTGGCATTTTCTGGCTGTGCAATGCAAATGCATCATGAAAGATCATTACTTCATTGTTCCTCGAGAGCTTTCTTTAGGCATAACTTTGTAATAAGCTCACATATGTACACCTGCAAATAAAATTAGTTTTACATACTAGTTATTTCTGTTCTACTTCCATATTTCATAATTTCTAACACTCATATTTGAACAACGAGAGACCAATTTTAGGCAATGACCTAAATACATTCTTAAATATTTTAATGGAATGAAACAACAGACTTTTTCGTGTGTCCAGCTACATAATAAAGTAATTAGAAAGTTTTAAATAGTTACTTTATTGAAAACACACTTAGAAAGAGAAACCCCTTGGATTTTGACCATTGAAAGCTAAATTATTTAGAAATTTTACTTTAACATAAGAGTGTATTCAGAACCCAGAGTTGATCACCTAATAAAAACTTTCTCTGAAACATGCCAAGTTGTTGACAATTTTACCTCATAATAGCAAAATTTATGTAATAATTATCTAACTGTAACAACTAGAAAATAAAGCAGTGTTCAGCTCTGGTTGTGTACTATTTAGCATTTTCTATGTTTTGATTTCTTGTCAAGAAATTGTCTGACACTTGTCTGAATTCAACAAAAAAAAGGATTCTTAATCCAAATGAAGACACCAGAACATATATCAGTAATTTTATTGCCATACAAAGTTAAAAATAAAGTAAGATGTCTTTTCCTAGTTTCCAGATTTCCTGTTGTGCCTTCTTATTTTATCCTCAGTGGAAATGGCAGAGTCTTTGCTAATGCATCATACAGATTCATTTATTTTGATTCCTTCTCTAGTATTTTTTGCCAGTATAGCCCTTTGTCCATCTTCATTCTTTCTCTTATGCTATATTAACCTTGTCCTTTTGACTTTTATACTTAAGCAACACATAACCCCATATTTCAAAATGCTCTGAGATATCCTAGCTCTGTTTGTACTTAACTTCAAGATTCTGCACATTTAATGCAATAATGGCCCAGCATGGATTCAAAGTTGATCCTGAGTTCTTCAGGAGTCTGAACCTTTCCCATGTCAGAAATATTATCTTCTGATTCTGATTGACATGAGATTCTTTTACATCCTGATAAACAGTAACTTGTATTCGAGTATATATATTTTGTCACTTCCACACTTGACCAACCAACACATCTAGGACCCCAGAAATTCTGCTACTTAAAAAGGCTCAGTGCACAAAAGTATGCACAGGGGAGTGAGTAAGGGTTGCTCTCTTACAGGCTGTAGAAGGGATGTGGGTGTAAATGATAACTGTGAGACTTTTTAAATAGGAAAGAGGTGGTTTGCAAAAGAGCCAAATACAATAAATGTTGAGGCACTAATGTTGAGGTACAAAATTAATGTAATAGAAAAAGATATTTGGAAGATATTGTGGTTGAAGACCTTGTGGGAAAAACAGATAGTTTTGTCCTCCAAGCTTCTCAGAGGAAATCCTGACAAATATTTCAAATGAAACTTTTAACATAGTCTGCAGCTATTCCCCAAAGTCTTATATAAACCTTACTAGGTTAGGTAAAGAATTAAGACTTATTCAACTGTTGCCAGTTATCATCTTAGGATAATTAATTCAATGTGTGAACCGAGTTCATATCTCATCTTATCAATAGCTGAAGTTAATTCCAAGCTCTTTGGCCTTTCATGTGTCTCAAACACACAATCATTTAGTAGCTCCTACAACAGTTATCCATTAGTGCACAACTGTTTTATCCTTAGTAACAGAGATTACTGAAAAAGATGCTGTTCAACAGAATTAACTTTTAAGGCACATCAGCTTTCAGGTTTTTTGGAAAGAAGATGAGAATTGATACAGCAGCTGCAATTTTTTGTAATGGTAGATCCAATATTCTCTTGCAAAATGTAAGAAAAACTGTTGGTAGATTTTTGTTATTTACAAATAATCTAATATTGTAATGTTAATTTGGTATCACAACATCCTTGAGAGAAAACGAATAACTTCAGTTGCTGAAGTTGCTTAATATGGAGACTAATAGAGAAGAACATGATTTTAAAATGATAAATATTAAAAAAAAAGTCAGCTTACAAATACATGTGTTTTTTTAGACATATAGTGGCTGTGAAATATCACCTCTATACATGAGAAGAAATGACATTAACAGACATTATACATTTTTGTTCCTAGCTTCATGATGTGTCGTGGATAATGCTTGCTATTTTCGAATTAATTTTCATGTATCTTTTGAGATGAATCTGGAACAGGCTGCTAATTATTTTGAGTTTTTTAAAATCAGAATTGGACAAAAAACATTTTCCTCTGCTGTATGACATTCCACATCTATTTGTTTTTAGGTTTTTATCCAAACTAATTTCAGAACTTTATGTTAGAAAAAATGCATTAGTAATTATGCCTCTATCACTAAATCTTGGGCTATTTATTTTTCTGGGTTTTGCTTTACTTTTTACTTTTACTTTTTTTTTTTTTTAACATTTTCATAACCCCCTCATTTGTGTAAAACTCAGTATTCTGTCATTGCTTAGAGTTCAGCCCTGCAAATAATTGCACAGCAATAAATATCTATTCTGGTTAGCATGGACTTCAGATGACCACAACATGATGAACTTCAGATATTCCATAAAGCAGTGACAACACTCCTACTCACTTCAGAAGAACTAAACCTTAGGCAATATTTACTTTTTCTACATGCAATTGTATTGGGCAAGTTGAGGATCTGTGTCATAGGCACTTGTCCTTGAAAGCTGAAGATGCTCAAGAAGAATGTATTTGGTAGTCAAGGAAACAGGTTGCTCCTATCAAAATGAAACAGTTCCTTTATAACTGAACCCTTGTAAGTGCAATTTAATTGTAAATAACACATTAGTGACAAGACTTTGCATTTTAATCTGCAGTAGTTTCTGCAAACGAGATGTTTTCCTTTCCATGCGGGATCTGAGTGATCAGGGCTCTGTCCCAGGATGCCACAAACAATCTCTGTGACATCACGTGGTTTCATCATTCTGTGGCTCATTTCTCAGCCTATAGATGTAATCAATAAATATATTTCCATCTATTTTCTCTTCTGCCAGTTAACTCTGAAAGTCAGTGGTGGGGCCTGGGTGGGAGGGGAAGCTTGTTGTAGTTTTTATTTTTTTAAAAATCTGTTCCTCATAGGAACATTCCTCTTAGGTACATTGTAAAGAATAATGTAGCACTGTTATACATTGATGCCTTTATATACTGCTCTACTCCATAATGCCAACATCAATGTGAATATTTTTCTAGGTTTCCTTTGCCATACTATTCTCCCTAAGGTTTAAAACTTAGTTTGTTACTCAGACCAGGTGGACTTCAAAGACCCTCACCCTAAAGGCCCACAAGCTAGCAGAAAGATAGCTGTGACCAAGAAGAAAAAAAAGGAACAAAAATCTCTTAGCCTGTATTTTTAAGAAAACCCAGGAAAATATATTTTCTTTTTTTTTTTTCAAAAAGGGTCACAATTAAATTTTATTCAATTAAATAAAACACAGCTTTGTAAAAACATGCATTCTCATTTCACAAAACTCTCACAAATAGTGATTTTCACATAAGAACAATGGAATTCTGCACAGCATTCTATGCATCAGTCTCCTTGGTTCTATGTACATAAAATTTCTGGAATGAAGCATATAGTAAAGCACACTGGTTGACATTTTCCATCTTGTGGAAATGAATTGAATTCTGTAGAAGAGTTCAGGAAGTCTACAAGTCAAATCCTGCTGATCTAAACACTGGTCATCTTTCAAAATTTCAGACATAATTCATAGAAGATAAGAAGTAAGGCAGGAAAGATGAGAGAGAAAGGAACTCACATCTTTATGACAGAAATGCTGGATGCTTAACAAAGTGTCTACTAATCACCAACTTTAGATGTAGACAAGTCAGCCCAGAGGATCAATGATTTTCATATGGAATTCTCTGTCTGCCAGTGACTAGAATTCCCCATCTGTGCTTAAATTTGGAAATAGTTATCTAGTAATTGTTCATGCTTTGAATGAAGACATTACTGGGTAATAAAATCTTTATAAACATCACTTATTCACCCATAAAACAAGCCGATGACCTAATGCTATAATTTACATTTTAAATCTAAAAATTTGAACAAAAGGTAGTTTTTTCTTTAGTTTATCTTGGGTGGGCAGGTGGGGTCTGGTCTTGTTAAACCAAAAATACTGCGCCTTTGGGTTTACTCAATAACAAGAAAAGCAGAACAGAGTATTAAGGACTGATTGATGAAAGAATTTGACATGAGCTCATGCAATATAACTACTGCTTTTATCTCAGGCTTGTGCACTTCTGCAAAGGAAAGGAATTATGTGAGTGAAGATATAAACTGAGCATGAAAATGGTGCATTGGTTTTGCACTGGCTGCCTGCACATGGGTCAATGTTTAACACCCCCAGGTGGGTTATGATCACTGCCCACTAGTGCCATGGTGCATTTGGTGAAGGGATGTGGGAGCTGATGCTGGAGAGCCAATTCCTTCTCAGTGGCTCATCCTCTGTAGGTGCTTCTTGCTTCCCTTCCTCTCCCATTGTCTAAACAAAAGGTTCTTGACTCTAACTTTTGTGTCTCCTGTACCTACAGTCAAAATGCAAGGTGATATTGACTGAAATTCCACTTCTGAATTTCAAAATATTAAATCACTTGCAATAATATTTTCTTTTAGCTTAGATGGAACTATTTAACCACAAAATATTATTTTAGTTTCTTATCAGTTATAAGCCAAATACCTGTTTAATTTCTGTTGATGCAAGGTTAGAGAGGAAAAAATAAGAATTACATGAAAAGGTCTTTTATCAGCAAAGTGGATAAATTACCTTCTTTTTAGAGAGATACTCTCATTGTGATTAGGTGGAAGAAGAGGAAGCCATAGCAAGTTATTAATACTCTATAAAAGTTTCCTTTCAACCTTTCTATGTCCCTCTTTCCCATAGCCAAAACTCCCCATCTCTTTTTCTTTTAAAAAATTACTATTACTACTACTACTACTACTTCTACTACTACTACTACTTGGGGGTGGGGGAGAGGAGGAAGTGACTAATAAGGGAAATATTTCTTTTCCTAAATGTCAGATTACCTGAGACACTGACATTAGACAGGGGCAAGTTCAAGTGCCCATCACGTTTTCAGAGTTTTGATTCTCCGTTAAATGGGGAATTTCCCCAATATCAAAATGTGTGTGTGTGATAGGGAAGATGCAAGACCTGTTTAAGAACTTAAATTTCCCACATGTTGGGTTTTTTTACTGTCAAACCCAAGTGCTTTAGCAAGGAAGAGGTAGGTCTATCTATCAATTCACAATATAGATAGGTATGTAATATTTCCTTTGGAAGAACATCTTAAAATGTTTAATTCCAGAAAAATTGGAACTGAATTTTTCAAAACTATCTCCCTGGAGATTCATAAACTCTCAAGGTGCAGGAGTCCAACAGATTAAAGCAGCTTAGGGTGTCTTAACAATTTCAGCCTTCAAAGCTGTGGCAAAAGCAGAAGATTTTCAATTCTTCCTTCATAGTCCAGTGGAATTCATATATTCCTTTTCCAATATATTTTCTCACAGGAATGTCCTCAGTTGTAAACGCAAGAATTTACAAGTCAAGGACTCCCCAGTCATCTTCTTCATAGCCAGAATCCTCCCAGATTTTGATATTCTTGAAATAGATACAATGCTACACATAAATTCTCTTATGTCTACATCTTTGAATTTCTCTCTTGTTTTCAATCTATCAGAAAAACACCTGACATAAATTGACTCCTTGTGTATTTAAAATGAAAATTATCTGCTATCCGTTTAGCAACAGTAAACAAACCCTATCATTCAGAACCTATCACACCCTAGCAGTTCAGTGGCAGCATTTACATCTTGGAGTTCACAGTTCAAAAAAGCAGAAGTTTATTGTGAAGTATTGGCTCAGTCTTGACACTTTTTAAAAAAAATACTTAGTGCTTAATTAACTTATTCCTTTGCATGACAGTAGCATCTGGGGTGGGGGGGGTTCTGTTTGTTATGTACTAGGATGACTTGCTTTTCACTTCTGGAAAATGTTACTTTCAGGAGGGTAAAGGATTTACAATGAGGGAAAGAAAAAAGTCAAAAATTACAGTACTATGAGCGTGACATCTCTGTCTGACAGTCCTAATTTCCAGAGACAGAAACACTGGTTTGCAGACCACACTAAAAAAAAAAAANAAAAAATTCCAAACCAAACAAAAAAAAAAAAAAAAAAAAAAAAAAAAGGTTTGGAATCCTTGTTTTCCTCTATAACCTTGTCTATTTTTGCAAATCTCATAATGTAAAGATGTCATGGATTGTAAGCAGAAATTGCTAAAGTAGGGACAAGTGGGTATAAATTTAAAAAAAAAAATAATTCCTTTGCCTAACTAAGTCTGTCTGAATTTAGCAAATGCTAAGGGAGAGAAGAAATAATTAAAAGAAAAATGCAATAAAATTTCTGTCTGCTGAATGTTTAGTGTCTGGCCCTGGACCCAGGCCCACTAGGACAAGATCTCTGCAGGCTGAGGCACACAGCTATAAGGTCCTTATCTCCTCTGGAATGTTTCTGGATTTTATCCAACCATTTTTAATACCAAATTTGTAAAAATCCCAGAAAATTTTAGCCATCCATTTCTGAACAATTTATGTTTTCATTAAACATAAAGTGGCTGGCCCTGGGCAAATGGGAAGATAAATGTATGAATGAAATCCAATGTTCTGTGCTGCAGCAACATGGGAGACTGCAAACCTGGCATTTTTGCTGTACAAAAACCCACAATAGATATTTCGGAATTGAAAGCAAAAGAAAAAAATAGTAGAAGCAAATGCTGAAGTTACCTTAGAGGCATAGAACTTAAAAAATAATAATAAACTGATTAGAGGAATGTTGTAGTGCAAATTTATCCACTGTCCTGCAAAAAACCAGGTCCACCTGCTTCTAGAGACATCCTCTGCTGGTGCAATGTAGGAACCTTTATGGAAATAAGATCCTAAAATAAATGTCTCCCTCCTCCCCAAAGTGTGTGTGTGAGGGGGGAGCTCTCCTCTTGCTCTCTTAGGCTGTGGTTGTGTTACTCAGGTTACTCAGGTTGTTATCCACACAACCTTATGCACGTGTAAGACAGGTAAGATATGTAAGGAGATAAAAAACCTCACCCACCTGAAGGAGAGAACAGAGGCCCCTCAGACACAGACA
Source organism: Dicaeum eximium (assembly GCA_013396995.1). NCBI lineage: Eukaryota > Metazoa > Chordata > Aves > Passeriformes > Dicaeidae > Dicaeum > Dicaeum eximium. Next base: position 198,933 of record VWZP01000060.1, on the reverse strand, counting down.
CATCAGATGTCATTGTGTCTCTCTGTTTAGGCAACCAAACTTCACAGGGGGAAGCAGATCTAGATGAATAACCTTGGGTGTCTGGATGTGTGTCTGTTGTGCACTCAGATTTATGGTCTGTGGACACCAAGGCAATAGATCAGCAGTGGGAGGTACTCAGCTGATCAGCCAGGGCTCTCTGATTCACAGTGCCTTGACTTGCTCAGGACTCTGCTTGTTGATTCTCCTTGCAATCTTCTGTCTCTTGTGGAACTGCCTATATGTAAACACCTGAAGATGACATCCCTCAGTTTTGTACAGGAACTACCCTTCTTTTCAGACCCCACTGGGTTCCTTGAGTCTTGCCTTTCATGCAAACTTCCAAGATTTGTGTACAGTCATGTAGCTGGTGAGATTCTCAGCAATGGGCTGCTTTCAACTTTATACTTGCCAAGAAAGAACAAGCATAATGTTGCCAGCTTTGGAGGAAAAGGGATCTGGCTGCTCAATTGTAAAACTCTTCTATTGTACATATTGTTAATGGGTTCTGCTGCTGTCAAGCTGTAGACAGTGGATTAGCTAATGAGACTGTCTGTGAGAGCAAAGAGCTGGTTCTCAACACACAGATTGCTTTATTGTCTGTGGGCAATAAATTCTAATCACACTAATTCCAGCATGGTTTCCCAGAATACACTACCCCAGTTTACAAATGGACTCTCTAATTTTATTATTTACTAATAAAATCTGATAAAACAGTTCACTTCCTTTTCCTAGACAATGACTTTCAGAAGCTGAAAAGGTCCTGAAAAAATCAAATTAGAGGTTGGACATGAATTTTAAATGTGAGATCAGGACTGAACAGTGTAATCTGAATCACTTGCTTACAGTCCACTTTTCACACACTTTTTGTTGAAAACGACCATCTTGTGGCTGCACAGGCTGGTTCAGTAATTCTGCTGTCATGAGTACAATTGTAAAATAAACACAGAGACTAAAGGAGACACTGAGAGAATGAAGTTGCCAGCTGGAAGCCTTAGCAAAGTGATATTCAATGACATTGGGAACCATTCAGTACAATTGAACCCTGTCTATACTTGGCAAAATATTCACAATAAATGTAATTGACTGCTCCTTTCTGAACTTTGGGACTATATGGAACTGATCTGTCTATGAAGATTACATGTTAAGTAATGCCTTTGCTTATGTGAGGTCTTTATTACTCTGTGGCTAGCGGGTAGGCTGAGTATACTTTAGAAATATTTTGCATATTTTGTTATCAAGATTTTAGCTGGTATGGCTTGCGGTGACATTCTCTTTCTCTATCCCCTCTCTTTTTTTTCTCCTTGTTCTTCTATATGACTTTTTTATGCACATACCTTTCATAGGAGATTTTTTCTTTGTATTTTTTAAGTCCTTTTTTTTCAATGTGTATGTTCTGAGGTAAATTGGATGCACTTTGCTGTTGTTGACTTTATAAAGCATAGTCCCCTCCCTCTAGAAAAAAGTTGCTTTTCAAGTTTGCTTTGGATTAGGGCATTTTCAAATGAGACATTAGGTCACAGACAAAAGGAACAAAACCTTAAAGCTTTCTGCAGATAATCCACTTCTACTTATTGCAAAATATACACAAAATATTCCACAAAAGAATCCTGAAGATTAAACTAAACTAAGTCAGTTTTCCTTCAGGTGTTGGATATCTTCCTGTTAGCAAGCAGAGCAAACTGATAGCAATGGTTGTGCCTACATAGGGAAAAAGTCTCTGAGCAACCTCTTTTAGTGGAAGGTGTCTCTGCCCATGGCAGGAGGGGTGGAATTATTTGATCTTTAATGTTCCTTCCAACCCAAACAATTTTATTATTTTAGGGTATATTATTTTATACTTATGTTTGTACATAAACACAGGATATTTCAGAGAAAGAGACAGTCTGCATCTAGCCTCTAGTCTTTGTATTATATGTGACAATCCACCAATATATTCCTGAAAGTTTTCAACTAAAGAGCTATTAAACTCTACATTTAGAGTAAATTCTAATTTATAGGGTAACTCAAAGGCTTAGCAGTATCTAAAAGAAACCCTGGAAAATTAGCAATAAGATATGTTACAATAATTTTTGTTTGCATTAAAGATGGACACCTGATTATTGATATAGGTCAACAAATTCAGTATCTGTACTTGCCTCCACACCCATGAGCAGTGAAACAAATCTTATTATATTTCATAATATAATTGAGTGGGTTTTTTTGATAAAAACCCACTTCTTTTATTTTGGTTTCCCAAATAGTAAGATGACTTTTAAGACAGGAATTTTCTAGACAAGGAATTAAGTCCAAGAAAGGGACCGAGGTGTGCCTCCTATGAAGTGAAATGACATAGACACCACATTCTCACTTAGGCCTGAGTTCATCTCACCAATTCATGGCCTTAACCCAGTGTCCCAAACAGGCATCCCACAGACCCACAGGATTTTATTGAACCCATGAGAAGATGGAGTTCATCTCTGGAGACCAATACAGATGATGTGTGGGCTGCAAGTGCAAATCAAGGGCTTTGTGCCTGATGAGAGAGAGGAAGAGATCTTCTCCTGCATCTGTACCAGCTGCGACTTTCCCAGGGCTGATGTTTTCCAGTTTCAGTAAAGTGCATTGCTGTAACCAAAATGGAACATGGTGAAGAAATGAGTTATCATTGTTGGCGTTAAATCAGAGAAGACCAGATGCTATCCTAAAGCCAGTGGAAGATAGTAGCAAGCATTTCTTGCAAAAACAAGAACATTATCAGTCATAAATCTTCAACAATATTTCTCAGCACTTTGTCAGCTAAATATCTATGAAGTAGGTCACGCAAATCCAAAGAAAATTCAGATTCATCAATTATCTAGCTCATATCTTATTGATTTGTTTCTAAAACTTGTTCCCAAGAGTTTACTGAAACTGGGATGTTTATATTCATATTTTTTCAATTTAATAAAAGAATTTCCCAGAAGTTTTGGCTTCCATCTTTTTCATGTCAAAATTGCTCTAGTACCCCAAAGTTTTTTTAACTTCAACTGAGTTTAAAGTACTAATCCTGTGATGAGTTAGGGTCTTAATTTCAGAGCTTTTCTATACTCTGATGCCTTACTAATTATAAATGTGTTAGCATTCATCCTCCTTTCAGCTGCCTAAAAGGAGGAGGTAAATCACACAGACAACCTAGCTTCCAACTGCTGCTCCACAACATCTCTGGTAGGATCTGTTTCCTCTTCCCCAGTGACACCTTGTCAGCTACCTTTGGACATTTCAAATGGCACCAGGAGCCTTTGTTTGGGCAACTGCATCGAGTCCTCCCTGATACACTCATAGTTCATCAGAAAGTAAGACATTTCTTCTAGGAATCTTTTCTGATTGATCTTAAAATAACTCTTGAGAATTAGCCTTTTTAGATGAGATGTCATTTTTCTGTGGTGGTGTATCCTCTGGTAAGGTCATGAAACCTTTGAGGATCACAGCCTTGGTGAGAGTTCATTTTCTACAATACTTAACAGCCAAAAGGAAAATTGCTTGTTTTCAGTAACGACAGTAGCAAAGTAGTAAAGAGAAGTCTCTCAGTCAGGCATGAGAAATGTCACTGATTATGTGGATGACTATGATTATATTTATTGCTAATAGAGTATCTAAATATTATCAGTGCAATATAAAATATAAGCAGGTGTAAAATGTCAGTATAAGCAGGTCCAGCTAGAAACATACAGGTTTAAATCTTTGGCCTTGCAGAGTGAGCAATTGGAAAGCAACAAAGCACCTATGCAGCTACTTTAGGATTTTATCTCTCCATGTGACTGGATCTTAACATTTTCTCTCAGCTCTCCAAAGGTGAGTGTTCCCTGTCTTTGGGCTGGATGCACCCTGCAGACCTCCCTTCCAGGGGACAATCAACCCAGAAACTTCCTGCAGCCTTAGGAGACCAGTTTGCCCAGCTGCCCCAGTCTCCTGCAGAATTTTACACCTCTTTTCTAGCCCATTTGTATCAGTCAATCCACTCATCACAACTCCCCTAACTGTGTAATGCATTCATTATAGGAGAAATCCAGACACTTCCTCCTGAAATTCTTACCTGATGTTCTGATCTTTGGACAAATCACACTGTCTATCAGAGACAACAGCAAGGAAGGGGGTGTGCATAGGGGGCAGGGTGCACCTGAAGACCTGATTATCTTTTCTTGCCATGACAATGATCTGATTTGCAAAGCACTAAGGACTAGGACAGTCTTTAAGTGAGATTTCTTAGAATTTATCTCCAATTGACCAACATATGACTTGTTTGAAAATGGCAGAACATGAGATTCACTTTGTCTCAAGTAATCTGCATGCAGTTTTATATACCACAGGTATTGAAGCATGTTGGTATTGGGACTGACTCCAGTTGTTTCCACATTATTTAAAAGAGTGTAAAGTCTATAAAGTCGACCCCAGATGCAAGCTGTCCTTTTAGGTTAGTGTAATTCCAGTGATGCCAATGGAGCTGCCCCAACTCCTGTATCATGCACCCACTTCCCTTAAATGTGGTTCTTCATGATTGTCTCTACATTCCAGATTATTGCCAGCTACTGTATGACATTGTTTCTAAACTTTTTTTTTTTTTTTTTTAATTTTAGGACTTTAAAAATTAATGTATTTTTATAAATCTTAAAAATTCCTTCAAAATTGTAAAGAGTTTGAGAAAGCTTAGAGTGGATGCCTAGCCAATGTCAGTCCTTTGCTTGTGTTGAATTTGACATGAATTTGACATGTTGATTTGGCATGGTGTCTTACTGGTTCTCTATTACTCCATTACAGCCTTTTTTTAGAAGGAGATCGGTACATGAAAAATTTGGAGATTATGCTATAATATAACAAAGTAATGATGATGATATAATTTATTTAAAAATATATGTGATTTTTTCTAGTGACTCTTTAAATTATTCTTGCTATGTTATGTCTATATTTTTGGTAAAGATACAGATAGGTTCTTCTAAACCTATTAATATAATTTAATCAATCTGCACTTGAGAGTCCAAAAATTATTTGGCTCTTGTATCAGTTGAACATCTTGGTCCTAACGATGAGGATATTCTCAGGACTCTTCAGCTCTCCCAGCTGATGTCAGCCAATAGGCACATAGGTCAGCCAGAAAGCTGTTTGGGGGTGTACAGAGAAAAAAGCAAAAATGGGGGAAAAAATAAACACAAAGAACACCATGGGTCATATGCCTCTCATTTAAAGGAAAATTTCCCTATGGGGAAAAAGAAAAAAAAAGTTAAGTACAAAAATAATCATAACTGTCTCTTTTGAGACCTCTTTCATAGCAACAAATGTAACAAAGAGCTGTTGTGACATTGGACATTGGATTAAAATGCATTTTTTACCAAAGTAGTGGTTACCTCAACTAGTTCAAGCAATTATCCCAGTTTAGCCAGTGGCTCCAAGACAGGAAAGAGATAATTTGAAATGCTTTTACTAACACCAACCTGTTTACAACTCTTGCAGTTTCAGTACTGAGCAAGATTTGAAGGCAGGGGAAACCAAGAGGCCTTCTTCAGTGTATTGGTTATTGCCTTGCCAAATCAGCTGCCTGTGTACAGAGCCAGTCTCTGTGTCACTGGTGGCCTCTCCTTGGCTTCCAGTCAGAGAGCTTAGGAACTGTTTGTTGTTTAATAGAGCCCGCAGAGATTATTCTTGGAGAGGGTTATTTCTGTAAACCAGAATACATTGACTGAAAATTCTTTTCCACAGCCTTGCAATAGGAGCAATTGGAGACATTCTTTCCCTACTAAATATTCACTGGGAAACAGAGGATGGAATTTGAGGTCTTCACACCAACCTTTTTGCTTCTTATTCATCAATTTAGCACACTCAGGAACACTGAGTCTGGTGTCTATGCAAAGACTTTTGAAGTGAATCAGTGCTGCCATCAAAATACAGAGGTTGCTCCCTGTCTTGCAGAATTAGGTCAATGCTAGGGAGCAAATTTCTCTGTCAAAAATAGTAGCACTGGCAACTTAACAAGAATTTGTTTGAGACACTGCAAGAACATACATATAAACATGACTATTTACAATTGTATATATTTATGGGGAAGTCAAACATTAGGGTTTTTTTTTTGTTTTTTTTCTATGTAAGATAAAGATTTAGAGGAAATAACTTTAATAACTTTTAAATTTAGACCGATTTTTTTTATTTGTCTCTTCCATGAAAAACAAAAAACAAAAAACTCTCAGACCCTGAGATATATTGTATAGAACAGGAAAAATAAACTATTTGAACCAAACTTAAAACATGTTTGCTTAACCTTTGGGATACAATTTTTAAATAATTGCAATTTTCAAAATGCAAATTCTTGAAAATTAAAGACTGAAATTCCTTTCCAAATGTCAGTGGGAAGTTTTCTGAATTTTACCCTTCTCTGACTGAATGTATTCTCCCAGAATTAACTTCAAATTGAAGAATCATTTCCATCTTTCAAATTTCATCTTTATAAGAAGCAACTCTGTGGTGAAGAAAATATTAAATGTCAGCATTGTTAATGTTAATCCACTGAATGAATAGCACAGCTTTTTTTTTTTTTTACTCTCAAAGGATAAATGCGGGCATATTACTATGACATTAATATTAATATTTATTTCAATAATTTAATTACTGAAATAAATTAGTCCTGCTCACCTCCAGGTGGTCTGCAGTGCTGCTGTAGAACCACAGACACATCCAGTATCCAAAATGGAGTTTTTCACAATGCTGGTCAACTATTTCTCACTGTGAAGATGTCAGTAAAATGCCTATAAGTCAAATGTTGCAGTTCTCAGCCTTACCCTCAGTGGATTCACCCCCTAAGTTGTCACAATAATTTGCCTTATAGTTATGGTAAATTGTCCTAGTGAGTCCAGAGCGAGTGATGGTGGGGATAGCTGAGTGAGCAAAATAGTCAGAGTAAGATGATTGTAAGGAATCAGAGCAATGGATGAAGGAGAGATTTTCTGTTCATCTCAAAACATTGGGATACACATGGAATGAAACATTACTTAGCAGAAGCATTGGCAACAGAATGAAAACTTCTAAAATTAGTTAAAATTCTGGATAAAAACATATTTCAGTAGATCAGCTTTGTCTGAATTCACATACTAGGATTTTTTTTTTTTAAACTTAGATATAATTTGGGGGTTTTGGTGATTTTATCAGAAATTGAATAGTCACAGATAAAAATCCATATTAAGTATTCTTTTCAAAAAACATCTTCATCAAATACATGGTCCATAGATCTTTAATTGAATAATTTCCATCAACTGAATTTAAGCAATCAAATTTCATCATTTCAAAAATACATCAGACACTTATCAGATCACTCTCAAATATCTCCAAAACACTCTTTGGTCACAGCCTTCTCTTGTGAATGTCAGTCCAAGATACACTGCAATATCTGGCAGGACTTTTTGAGGGTGTTTGATTCTCAACTTAATTAACAAAGCTTTATAATTCTGCATGTCTTGCTAATTCATTCTATTTCTTTTTCTAAAATACACTGCATGAAATATTAATTTTAGTTATTTGACCCAGCCTGAATTTGTCTTGAGTCCTGGAAAGTGTTCAGCTGAAGCTACCAGAATGCCACGGACCATACTGGAAAAAGAAAGCTTCCTTTCCCATAAATGTCAGCAAAGGCATTTCAGAGTAACAAAACAAATGTAATTTAAGTATTCTGTGTCCTATTTGTTCATATCGCTCAAAAGATGCCTCGGTTACTTTATTTATGAAAATATACTGAAACCACTGTGAAAATAGGCATATTTTCACATATTATTATACCTTCACAGGTCATGGAACAGAGGAAGTGATGCTGGATCAAAGGGATACAAACGCTTTCCCTCAATTTCTCATCGCCTGAAACTCTTTCATTTTTCATTTCTTTGGCAGGGTATTGATTTCTTGTCCTTACTGTTTGGGAACACACAGGGTGTGTCCTAGTCCATTTTTACTAGTGTAGACATAGCTGCAAAATCCAGAATTTAATGTCACGTTGGTGGGGACTGGATCTGGCAACAACTGGAAAACCAAACAGTGTGCAGGAGTAATGAACCTGAGTGCTTAAATAAGTGGTTAGGACACTGCAGCTAAAAGTCTAACAGATCTTCTTTGGAAAGCAAAGGAACATGAAGCCTCAGAGGGGTAAAGGAAGCTGGAGTAGTTAGAGAGAGCTACTCCTTATTCCTTCATCTCTTTTTGCTTCTGAATCTTGTGGTCTGTTTGGTCAAGACAGAAGATATGAAAGTTGGAGAGGAATCTGTTTGAGCTATGGGTTATTTGGCCAAAAAACCTTTTCCATGCTCAAGCCTGAATCACTGAGAAGCCTAAAATGGCAATTGGAACTGAAGTCTGCCATCAAAGCCATCTCTGGGCTTCCATGTGCTTCCATGTCCTCATCACTGCTGTCTACCATGTGTTCTATAGCAAGAAACACAGTAGTCTTGTTGGTGGCAAATGCTGAATAAACACAATTCTCTGCCAAGATAATCATTCCCAGTGTTCTTACTTCATGGGACCCACCTTCCTTCAGCACCAGCAGCTCCTGTTGCCTCACTGGTGCAAGAAACTCCTCGTGCCATCTCAAGCTCATTATCCCACAGGTCTCTTAGGTGGAACTCCCAGAAGAGCTAAAACGACACCTTGCTCACATAGATCGCAGATTAAACCCCGAATTAGACCATACCTCCATGGCTACAGTGTAGTGTAAATATATTCTAGTAAATATATTCTAATGATTTATCATGTTGGACTGGATTATCCTTGTGGGTCCCTTCCAACTCGGCTCATTCTGTGATTCTCTGATTCTGTATTTGCTTTTCCATTTCATATAAATAAAGACGAACATTTGGGAACCACACTCTGTCAATGTTAATATAAAATCCAGATGTCCATTTTGTCAGCCTGCTGCCTTATACTGGATGTTTGAATGTGCTCATTTTCTGCCCAGTGGTGAGCTATTTAAGGGAACAATATGTGTGTGCCTGGGAGTGTGTACAGCACTGCAGCTGCTACAGCTAGTGCCCCAGGTTCAAGATATGCACAGATGAATGATTTCAAGTCTCAAGAATAAAAAGTAACCAGTCATTGGCATTGGTATTTCACAGGACTGTGAACATATTAACTTACATTATGCAAACAGATGCTCATACATGAAATGCCACTGTTATTTGTTTTTAACCACCTGCATGGGGATTTACCTTCATGTTTCAGGAAGCACTGCTGCACTGAGATAAAGAAGTGTAGTCTTTGCATGCCTCCAAGTATCCTGTGCCAATGCTAAGTTGTATATTTTGTGAGTAAATTGCTAATAATCTTTCACGCTGTAGTCCAGTTCTGACAACCTTTATTTGGAAAGGTTAACACTGTTGATGGTTCAAATGACAATTTTTCTGCTGAATAATTTTGAATTATTCCTTCTCAAGAATGAAGAATTACTCTCAAGGGTGATGGCTGCACAGTAGCCACCAAGACCAGTGCCAGTAAGTACAACTTCTCTATTGACTTGAAGGTGCCAACTATGGCAACTTAAAATGAATTTTGCATGACAGTTTATAAGGTGACTGATTGTTCTGACATGCTGTTCTTGACACAAACATGTGTCCTTCACAGAGAATGTGCTAAGTAAATGCTGGATACTGCAGTCAAATATCCCTCCACTGCTATTTGGAAGAGATGTTGAAGCAACTTGATCTTGGTCTCAGAGAAAATATTTATTCAGCAGTACACCATACGAAGAAAGTTCTGCAATATCTTATATCTTAAGATATATTGTCAACAGACTGCCAAATTCTGATCTTAGATATGTGTGGAAAAACTCATATTTCATCAACTGAATTAGTCAAAACTAATTAAGAGAAAAGACAGTAGGCTTTAGCACATTAGTGTCAAATAGATTTGCTCATATATATCTGAAGAGAGGAATGAATTTGCGAATACAGGGCCAGACTGAAGATTTCCCACTGATTTTTCTGGGCTTTGCTTCACTCTGTAAAGTAATTTCAGGAGCAAATGACAAGTATTTAGTAATGACTGTGTAGTGGAGAATACATTCAGTATTCTTATAAGCTTTTTTCAAAAGTGTTTAATATTATTTTTTCCTTTGTCAAATAAAAAAGTTTTCCTGAAAGGACTTTGCCAAAGTGCTTATGCCAAAGCTATATCCACTCCTATTAAGCCAATAGTGTTATGCTGGATTTCAGTCAGTGCTAGTGAGTGCACCTTATACCTCATAAAGGCTATTTACATGGGTAAAAAAGTAGAAGTTTTCTCTTTTCTTAGGCATGGAATTGAAACTTTGATTTTAAAAAGTAAGTAGCTTCCAGTAAATTTTTTATTAAAAAATATTCCATAATCCATCTAAAATAACTACAAGAAGAGATTATACATTTTGTTTCTAATAGAATCAAATATATTGATGTAGTTTTTTTTTCTTTTCTGGCTTTGCAAACGTGTACTTAATTTTCTGACAGACAGCATTTGAAAACATCTGCTCTGTGACTGGATCTGCTGTTTTTTTTAATACATATGCAAGAGTGGGAGAGAGCTGTATTAGAGAAGCTTAGAATTTACCTTGTTATCTAATCAGGTCATTATTCAGCAGTAGTCAGAAAAGCAGCTCATATGTTTAAAAGGAACAGAAAAGAAAACAAAATAGGAATTATAAAACTTCTGCCACTGTACTGTGCTATGGAGCTCTTATAGCTTGAATTATAACTACATTTACGTTGCCTCTATTAAAAAAGAGAATACAATAGCAGTGGAAAGAGGAGGAGGAGGTTGAAAATAGGAGGGCAAGAAGAATGGATAAAGGTTTGGAACAGCTTCTATGAAAGAAATGAAGAAGGAACCTCTACTAAGCAAGACATAAATGAAGGAATATATAGTTCATTAAAATAGTAGGTGTGTAGAGCAGAGAATGATTGTTCCTGTCTTCATCCTTCCTGCACAAGCAGATGTTATCTTTAGCCTGGAAATATTACAAATATTTCCAGCCTGAGCTCTGGAAATATTACAAATTCAAATGGTTTAAAATTCATAATCTGAAAAATATTGGGAAAAATCTACGGTTGTTAGATAATAACATTGCCTCTAAACAAAGAAGTTCCTGATCAATATTTATAGAAAATCATCCCTACATTCTGAACCTGCTTTCATCCCTTTTCTCAGACCTAACTCTTGCACAGGGATTCTTCTGTAGGAAAGCAGAATGCAGGAAAAATTTTGGTTTTGCCTGATACAAGATTTCCTGTGTTCTAATTTGGAAACTGCCATCCAGTTGAAGTTGTGGCCTGCAAATATCAGTTGTTCAGAGGAGAGAGAAAGGCTGTGGAGAAACGACAAAGTGCTAGACCACCACTGCAGTGTCAGTTTATTTTAAAATGAAAAAGTTAAAGGCACCAAAGAAAGCCAAGAATAAAATAGCACAGAAGGCTTGATAAGACAGACATACAAATCTTTATTTAAAAACTAGTATTTTAAAGGATAAAACGTTATCATGTTACTCCTCATTTTTCAGTCTCTGCAACAGGACTGCACAGTACATGTGGGATTATTGCATGTTTTACTCATAATTCATGAGGCAATAATGCTGTGTCCCAAGTTTGCAATGCTTGCTGATTTCAGGAAAGATTACTTGGTTTAAAGACCGTCTGCTCAATGTTTTGGTCAGTGTGGCTGGATTCCTTCTGTGCTGAGAGCACATGAACCACAAGCAAGGTACCACCCACAGCTGCTTGTAAATGCTTTTTAGCAAACCTCATGGACTGCAGGACTGATTGAGCCCTCAGTGCCCTGAGCAGGACAGCTGCCAGCACTTGAGTGGAAATTCATGTGGGATTTAAATAGCCATGGGTTTTCCCAGCTGAGGCTTTAAGTGTCTATCCCTACTGGGATGATTTTTAGAGGCCTGGGGATTGCTTCAGTCCCAGCAGGACTGTGTGAAGTAGTGCTGTGCATCATCTGGGGAAATGTCTGTGAGCAATGCACCTACTTGCAGCAGGATGTCTGCCAACCTGTCAGGTCTGACCTCTTCCAGTATCTGGTTGCACACACACCACAGCAAATGACTTTGAAAATAATTAGTTGAGATACATTTGCAAAACCCATTAGTTATTCAGTTTTTCCAACTATGGTGATTCAAAGTACCATGAAAAAAATTAAAGCATAATTTTTGAGACAATCAACAGCTAACATTTGTTTTTAGATAATTCCTTAAGTTTCCAAGTTAAATGAGTCCTTTCATATTCCAGTGTAACAGTTCTTGTGCCACTGTGATATCCACTAGGAAAAAATGTTCTCTCAATTTTGATTAAAAACCAGTGGTTAGTGATTTTTTTCTCATCCCTTCATTGGTTACAAACCCAGTATAAATTTAGCCTTTTGACTCCAATTAGAGCTTTGAGATTTCTTGGGAACAGATGACATATTTACAACTCAATATGTTTCATCCATCTGGTCTCTTCTGGCAGGTTGTAAATTACTGGGACACATGCTGCTTTGTGTATATCTTTTACACACAGAAAAGAACTGTGTGGGTAGGGTTTCCTGCTCTAATTGGTATTTAGGTTCTTCCATTGTGTGAAAGCTGTAGTAGTAGTAATCTATGGATAGCTTTTTGATCTTCCCTAAAAACACTTATTGCTGTCCTCACTGAGGGTCACCTCAGCAGTGGAGAGTCACAGTAAAAAGAAGACAGCCCTTCAGACTGGAGCAATGTCAGACACTGTTGGACTCAGAAAATTGGCAGGTCCCAAACAGCCTTAAAAGTGTGAGAAAGTAAGGAAGGAACCTGCTTAGACATAAAATTCATTTTGTGACAGTGATATCTTCAGTAAATGATTCTGTGAGAAAACAAATTGTCAAGCTTGTATGGGTATTTCCAATCACAAACTTATTCTCTATAGGAATATCCATCAAGGCAAAAAAGTTTTTCTTTTTCATCAAACCAAAATTTGTTTCATTCCAACATGTGTCACTTTGAACTGCTGTAGTTTATGTGAACACACTGCTGGAATGAATTTTCTTTGAGAATTCTCCATTTATCAAGTTTCTTTTGCAAACTGCAGTTACATGGCTGTCTCTGGTGGTGTGGACAGTCTGAAGTTTAAAAGCAAACCATAGGGAATAGAAGAGGTGTAGAATGATTGTGCTCTAAATGCTGCTTCAACTCTGAAGTCTGAGAAGGCTAAAATAGCAATGCAGGTTTTCTGGAAATCAAATAAAAAGTTAAAGACTGCATTAACCACACTAGAAAGATTGTTAAGGAGTCAAGGGATGATATTGTTGACAAGGCATCAAGCCAAAAAATATTTGTCCATAGCTGATAAAGGAAGAGGGTTAGAAATTGGAGAAGCTTAAGCAGATATTTATAAAATTTTGATTAGTACAAACAAGATCTCTGAGGACTGGGCCACAGTTAGTATAACCCTATTATTAAAAAAGTGTTCTAGAGATTTACTTAGAAAATATATATCAATGAATTTAACCTCATAAGAGACAGAAGTGTTTCATGAGATCAAATAGAGATACCCTTGGAAAAATTGACAGCCTGAGAACAGCCACATGTTCTCAGGAAGTGGAGATCATGCTTCAGCTGGTTGGAATTCCTGGCGGATATTGTTACTACAGAGGTGCGGGTTGATTTGCTAAAGTAGCAAACAAAAAACACGGAATTTGCACTGTGGTTGTTCAGGTATTTTGATCATGTAAACATCCTAAAACTGGTGAGATTAATGTTCCCTGATTCTGGGACAAGTGGAACTGATTAATGAAATTCAAGTTGTTTCTTAAACTCCTTTGGATTGATGTTTTTAAACCATTGTCTGACTTTTAAACTTTGCATTTAGAATTTCTCAGATATTGTAGGATTGGACAGAATTTTAAAAAAATACTCCTGAATACTCCCATTTCTGCAGTATTAAGACTAAGAGAAATGCAAAAGAAACAGGAAGCAGAAAGAACTTGGAAACATTTTAGAGTTTCTCTAAATTCTCAGCAGAGCACTGTGTGTCTCTAGTCCACTACAGAAATGGAACTTTAATTTGGCTTGGTTAGTTTGTGGGCATGGACAATGCTTAGTGCAGGCTTAGCAATTCTTTGCAAAGCTCTTGTGTAAGCATTTTTAAAGTTAGAATCACTTTAATAGTTTTCTTTTTGGTTTAGTGCACCAAATTACAGCAGATCTACCAGGATCAACTGATTTCTTTTTGACTGCCAGTAGTGAAATATATATTCAGAAAAGATTATTAGATGAGCACACAGAGAGAAGCCATCTTCAGAGAATAGTGAAGTTACTGTTCCAAGAAGAATTACTTCAGGAACTGTAAACTTTGTAACTTGGATGACTGTTGAGGTTTCATGATCACCGTAAAATTCCCAGATTGCATGGATTAGACAGAAGAGTCAGTTAACAAAATGAACAGATGTCAAATGAAAGCTTTCCAACAGATCTTAAGAAAAGAGCTTTAACAATCAAATCAGATCAAGGGTAAATTATTTTGAGTGACATGGGATTACAATAAGTCAAAGTAATAGCTAAATTCTCAAAATAAATATATCCCAAGTTATTCAAGAAAGTTCAAGAGCCCTGTATTTATTGAAAATATGAGACATTGTTACTGGAAGAGTGACCAGTATATGTAATGGGATGACTTTAACTTGTACACTTAAAAAATTTCAGGTTTGAAATGAAAAAAAATACAAAAGGACATCTACAAATAATGGTTGCATCTTCAGTATTTTTTAAATTTCTGCAATGAAACCTTTACTTATAAGAGAAAATTAAGCCTGCTGTTCTCACTTAAAGAAAATGGGGCAACACATCACAAAATCTCCCTTGTCCTTAGATAAAAAATGAAATTTGAAATTTGTGTTATAGCATAAAAGAGAAAATTTAAGAGAAGAAGATGATTTATTTTTTCCTCCCTCTCTAACTGCTGTCAAGACATCCCTACAAAAATTACTGCTAGCTCTGTCTCACAGACTTTTGGGCTTCTTTGGATAAAGTGTCTCCCACATGTCTCTGTCAAATGAGTACAGGTCTTACCAGGGGAAACAAGTGAGCAGCAAGGAGCATTTTTGCTCCCTGAGGGTGCAGGCTGGGTTTGGTGTGTGCCAGCAGGGCCAAGTGGGAGCAGCACTATCCCCAGGGCTTCTCTGGGGGCTTCAGGTGAGCCCTGCAGCTGCTGTGGAAATTCTCCTACTCAGCACCAACCTCAGTCTTGGCCACTGTGAAATCTCACTGGAGCTCTCACTGATGAAGACACAAAATCAAGCGGTACATTCCTATGTTCAATACCTTTTTTTTTTAAGTTTTAACATTGACATTGTGACTGCTAATCATTCTTATTTCTAATTGAGTCACTGAAATGTTCCCCAGATTTTTGATTTAGCACTAGACTTGTTTTTTTGGCTTTGGATATGTTGACATATCTAAGTTTGTTAGAAGTAGATGTTAGTCCAGATGGAATTAAAACCAGATTTCCGAGGCAAGGAGTCTAAAGTAACAAATTATTGACACATTTCATTACTTCTACTGCAGTCTAAAATATTGGACAAACCACTAATAAAAATTCACAGTTTAGATAACTTTTGGAATAAAGACAGACTATGAATTCTTTATGGTCAAACATGATATCTAATCACTCAAGTAACAGAACTTTGCTTAAAACTGCAGATGTCATTTTTGGATTAGTTTTTATATTAGGGTTTTTTTTTGATGACTGAATTTTGGGTTATTTCTTTGTTATATGAATTATCCTGTGTTACAATCTGACATCTACTGCTGTGGGGTGGGAATCTACAGAAAACTTGGCTTCAGTCATACTGCTCTAATGGCTTAATTGTTATTTAGGGCAGAAAATGTCAATGTTGACAGATCAAAGCCTTCTCAAAACTAAAATGAATTCCTTGGATACTCCAGAGGTTTGAATCCACATTGGATCATATTATCTACAAGTCTTGCAATAATCATTTTATGCCTGTCTATAAACACAGAGCAGAAGGTTTTCCCTTCTCTTAAGGTCCTCATGTATCCAGCATGGGGAGAGGCTGGCTCAGCTGTGCACTCCATTTACATAACTCTCCGTGCCCAGCAGATTTCACTGCTCTCCATTCACCCATCCAAGGGCTGACCTCACGTTTGACCAAAACTGGTAAGAAATTCATGGTAAGAAATTCAGTGAACGATCCAGACCACACAGAATGCCACAACTCTGTTTTGTGGAATGGATCTCCTTTTTACATTGATTGAAGGGGCAGATTTTTGTGGGGCTATAGTGAAACTTGTGATTTCCTAACTATGAAAAATCTCATTTCCATTTGGGCTGCTTGATTGAAGGTGAGTNAAAAAAAAAAAAAAGAAGACATATGGAGATAAGGATTTCTTGCACCACCCGCAAGTGGAAAAGAATTCCTGCTACTTCTTATATTTTGCCATGTCATTTTGAGAGTTTCAGGATGATGAGTAGGAAGTTGACTGCCAGTTTATGGCTTACCTAAATTTTGATGGTTTTCAAGCCCTCAAAATCTCTGTTTCAAGGTGCTTGAGACAGTGTTTTTCCTTTGGATATTATTGAAAAACATACATAATCAAAAATACTCAATTTTTCCATTAAATTCTGTACAAGACACTTGGTCACACTTGAAGTAAGGGATACTTCCTATTTTCAACTTATCACTTATTTCCTTATACAATTGTGTTTCTAGAAGAGCTGGAATAGTTATGCTTCTATTACAGAGGAAGTAATTAGGATGCTTTCAGACGTTTAATCATGCTTTATACTACCTAAAATAGAGTGGGAAGGGGCAGAAATTTCAAATTTTCCCACAATTTTCTTTTCAGAAAACCAATAATTATTGTTTCTTATTTGTATTTAACTACTGATTTCCTTAGGAAAATTTGGGGGTGGAAAGGGAGGAGTCTATAAAAAAGTAGAATTTTTCCACCATAATACCAAAATATGTGGATCTTTTATTGGAAACCCACACCCTTCATCCTGAGGTTTTCAGTGGAGCCACAAATATTTCTAAGGAGAAATTCCCCTTCCCTGAATATTTCTTTTTAATAGCAAATCTTCTTTGAAAAAACACATTTTGTAGAAACAGATCAGCATATTTCTGATATTTGGTTGTAGTGGAAGGGTTTTTGGGTTTAAATTGTCTTAAAACAGCTCAGTTAATGACATCGTTCACCTTTGTAAACTTGGAAATCTTACCAAAAAAATCTAGAATAAGTGTCAGATACATCAAGCCTTTATAGGTTAATATACTTCATTATATCATAGAAATTTTATATATAATTAACCAAGCTCTGTGAAGTAAGAAAATATAAGCTTCATCAAAAGTAGTATTTTGGAGAAAGCTTATCAATGTAAGTCATTAACATTCCAGGTGTTAAAATCAACCAAACTGAACAACAATAAAGCTACCATAGCAAGGAATAAAGGAGATATTTTTCAAAACTTCGTACAAAGCTCCATATGAACACAGAGAAAAGCCATGGATTCTGCAGCCACACTATTCTTTTCACAGAAATTATTTGCACTATTAATTACTAGAGATGGAAAAAAATAACACAAGTTTCAACTGCAGGATATGAATCAATCTCTATTTTATGTCCTAGTTTATGTATATATGCTGAGTATTGCCAAACCAATAAACTATCAGTTCATAGAAGTTTAGTTCCTGTATTTTTCTATAAGTAATATGCTGTGAAGGAAAAAGTAAGAAAATGCAGCCTTAAAAAATTATTGAAATTCTATTGGTACGAGTTCTGACACTCAAGAATTTAAGAAAGCTAAGTTCTATTACTTCATTTTATGCAGTTTGATAGGAAATAATTTTAGAGAAATCACAACCAAAACCAAAAAAAGTTATTCAATTAAGGGATGAAGCAGTTAAGAAATAATTAATGTTAGGAATAATTTTCATTGCCTTGACAGAGAGTCTGTATATTCTGTCACATGTATTTTCTGTACACATAGACATGCACAGGAAATATTTTTGCATGTAGGAGACTGCAGCCTGAATATGGGATTACTTATTGTAGGCCACCCACAACACCACTGCATTGAAGTAACTCTTCTACCAGCAGTGATTCAGTTAACCTTTGATTAAACACAGGAATTTAAACTATGGAAAGGTCTGAAACCTGACACAGTCCTTTGACACCTCCATGTCTGTCATTAAAGATAATCCTGTGTTAGGTACTGATTTTTGAAAATAGAATTAAACTACTTTGGTTTTCAATCCTAACCCTTCCATATTGCAAATGTAACCCTGCTGTGTTAAGAGACTTCCTGAATTACTGCTTCTTTCAAGTCCCTGTGTTTGTGAAGGAGCTTTAAATGGAGCACAGGGGCCAGTGAGCACAAACTGGGCACTCCATCACCAGCAAATGAAGTGACTGTCCAGGCTGCAGTAATCAGTGGACCACAAAACTGACCAGGACTTCAGTCTGACCCTGCCCCATTCTTCCTTCACTTTTTCACACCTTAGTGAGACAGTGACCCTTAGACAAAGACAAACAACATGGTAGTTATTTTTTTAATCTTTTTTTGACTGAGCATCACCAATGCCATACCACTATTTTAAAATTTGTCTCTGAAGTGATTGTGCTCCATCTTTTCCCACTATTTCTAGTAGGTTGTGTGATAGAAGCTCTGTGATGACCTGAGAGACCTCCACTCTCAGACATTCTTTTACTCCCTTTTTGATTTCTACGTTTTCTCCTCTTCCTCAACTCTGTTTATCCAAGTTACTAAGAATATCTCAGTGGGAATCTCCCAATATTTCCTAAGCCTGCTGGTTTTTTCCCTTTGTCCAACATTAAACACAGGCAAGAAGTGATAGGTTTTCATTTTGCAGCTTTTGTGTCTCACCTGGATAAAAAGTAAAATAAAGAAGTCTAAAATAAAATTAGGATGGAGCACAACTCAGCTGAAAATTTCCACTGGAAAATAGTGTCTGGTGTTCCAAAGTTCATAGGCTGTGAAATATGAGAAAGTCTTTGGATTTATACTGTTTTTGAGAAATTGCCCATCAGTTTTTTGTATAGGTCATGTACTGCAGCCAATATGGAATAAGCAAGGTCCTGGCTGAGAATAGCTCAGGCACTGACTGTTCTGCAAAGGCAGCTCTTACACCCTTAATCACCAGCAATGCTGCTGGTGACAGGACATCACTCCACAAAGGGCCTGATCTTGGAATTATGCAATAGTCCAACCTGAGCAAAGCAAAAACTGACTGATACTAGAAGATTCTCTTGAGACTTAGCGAGAATCCTGACCAGACTGCACAGGCAACAGTGCCCTCCTCAGCCATCTTCAAGCCACCCAGAGGCCCCCAAATGCTGAAATGTCCACCAGTCTTTCCAAGTCACTGACAGTTACATGACTTCTAGAGAGAGAATGTTTAATTTTTCCTTTTTCCCCACAAGAAGCCTTTCAATTTGCCTTATCAGCCTGTACCCTCTTGCCAGTGCACATAGGAGGTTCCCAGAGCCCAGCCACTCACAGCAAAGTGAAAAACTGAAAGAAAAGGCTTTGTGTTGTTTTCTTTTAGCTCCATGATGTATAGGCATGAAGCTGAAAAGGTCCTTGACAAGCCTTCGAGTGGCACCTACTTAACTGTCCCAGTAGTGCAGCTGCAGTTTACACATTTCTAGCTAAATTTCTGTTTCCTCTTCATAGGTGTCATATGAAGGAACAGTAAAAAGGTTTCAAAATTATTAATTGCAACAGGGCTGTTGGAAGGTTCTGGAGCCATTTTAGAAACATGCCTATATTAATATTTAAAAGCATTTCATCTGTACCTAATGGAAAGAAGGAAAAATAAGGACAACCTAGGGAAACTTCAGTTTAAAGCTGAGCAGTGCAAACAAGGAAAGATGACAAGAGTAGAAAAGACTCCTTTGGGGCAGTGGCCTTTATGGAAGAAATAAGGTGAAATCTTACCCTTGTTAGAGAAGCTCATTTTACAGTACCAAAGAGGGCATTTCATTTTGGCAGGGTCCTGCTGGCTGCTTATTGGAGCTGCTTATTGTGCAATCGTTGTTTCTGGTAACAATGTGCAGAGACAAATACTTTGGGATGCACAGAGTAACCTGGTATTTCCTGGTGGAATACCAAGCTTATCGCTCCCATGACACTAATCTCATAACTCACTCACTGAGCAATAAAGATTTCTCTTACAAATTAGATCTGTTTGATAATCCATTCTGTGTTTTGACATGTTTGGTATGTTGCTACTCATGTTCTTTCCTGGATAGCAGTTTAATATGGTGATTTGTGATGCCAGCAGGAGGCTCAGACAGGTGCATGGATAAATGGAGTTTCTCAATTCATTGACAATGCAGAAATCTCATGGACTGCAAAATCTGTTTTCCCTGCCTTGTTATTTTGTGTAAATCCTTGTTGAGTGTTGGTTCTAAAAAAGTGAAGACAGAAAGAAATAATGCCAACTGATATTCCCTGACTTCATTTTTGTGAAGAAAGAAGAATGTGTGATTCTGTTTTGGTTTGGTTTTTATTTACAATATGTCCCAGATTAAGGGCCACAAATTCAGGACCCATTTTGATAGGTCCTGAATCTGTCCCAAAGTTCTAGGAGCTAACGACAACAAGAGACAGAGTGCAAAAATCTGAAGAAAGGGTATGGCCAGGAGGCAGTTCTGAACCCATTGAAGTAGTTTGGCTGTGCATGCACTGCACAAGTGTTAATACTTTGAAAAGTGCATTGACTTTATTTTCCAGCTTGTCTTTCGTTTAGTAGGACTGTTTGTCATGAGAAGATTAATTTTCTCTTATTCACTAGATGTGACATGCTCTGAAAGTGCTGGCTCCTGGATGTGCTCCTCATAAGGTAGTCAACTGGAAAATATCCCATTTAAGAAATCTGTGGCATTAAGTACAAATATGGGTTCTCCACAACAGGGTAGCAGTGAGGTTTGTAAAGTGTCAACAAACTAATCTGTTAGAACCACATCTGCAAAACATTTCAGTGTCTAACTCATAAGTGGAAATGTCTGTCTAGAAGAATGTGAAATAATGATGCTGATCTGGGCCCCTTCAGGCTGTGTAATAGTGATAACCCTGAGAAGGGTTGTTTTTGCTAGCATGGGATGTGGTATCTGAGCTCCTTTGTGGCCAGAGCTTCATCTGACCCAAAGAAGACAGCAGGAAGGATATTGGTCTCATTTTCCATGGCCTCCAAACTTCAGGTCATGTGCAGAGCAGACGAGAACTGAACCACAGGCCCATGCCTGTGCTGTGCAGGCCCATTCCAGCTGCTCTGAAAAATGGCATTTCAGCCATTAAACCACCATTCCAAATGCTGCTTTTCTAAGGATATCTATTCTGTAATCCTATGTTTCTTAACAGCCAAAGTTCTGAGGTTGAAATTTCTCTGCTTGTGTAACACAGTGCCAGCTCCTCCATGCTGTTCCTCAGGCACCATCAAACCTGCCTGTGGATCTGGAGCACCTCTGGGGCAGCCATGGAATGGTTGTTTGTCTGTCATGCTTGAGCCCAGTGGGTAACCAAATTGCTTCTGGTTTTCTTCTTTCTGCATTCATTCTTATTTGCTAAGAGATGCTGAATTGGCTGCCATTGAAACTCAAAGAGGACAAGAACGCACAAACAAATGGGTTTCTCCAGCTTTCTAAATATTGATTTACTTCTGGTTTCTGTAAGAAATGACATGAAATCCTGCTAATATCTAAGGTTATCTGTGGCCTTGTGACCTGTGAATCCTAACCTCAGTGTGACTCTGGTTTGAACACTAGAAAGTGAAAGGTCAGCGAAATGAGATCGTTTATGTATGGCAACAGGATTAGCAGTTTGGGCTGCTCTGAAGATATTAATTTGGACCATCCCATGGCAAATATCACTCAGGTGCACTTAAAGGGAAAAAAAAAGGAATTTTTGAACTCTTGAAAAGACAAAGTATCTTTTCTATTGCTGAATATGACTCCAGAGTAAACAAAAGCACTGGAATGAGCAGGTTAGTTGGGGAGTTAAAATTATAAAATTATAAGTACATATTTTAATTTCCTAATTAATTAGTCTGCATTAATCAAAAATCCTATTGAAATGTGATTCTTGAAATATGATATAAAACCTGTGAGAGAGCAATTAACACATTCAGAATAACTCATTCTGCATAAATTGGTTAAATTTCGATTCAAAGAAGAAATTGGATTTTTGCCTTTACGACTGCTGGGAATTTGTCTTGAAGACTATTTTAATGTGGGTATTTTCAAATATAGTTTAATTCCCATCTTGTGCTATGGCTTTCTGTTTTTAGCTTCTTCCTTAGGCTTCTTGTTGGGTGTGCTCTGTATACATAACTCTGGTCTAGTGAAAATGTAGTAATTGCAGCATGCATTTTTAGAATGGTTTTATGTTTATTCCCCTTTCTCCCTCACCCATGTTTTTTTGAGAAACTTTTTACCCTATAACTATAACTATAGTTATTTTCTTTAGGGAGGGCCTACACTGCTAAAAGACCAGTGTATTTTTAATCCACTTGGAATGAACTGAAATCAGTGGGAGTTCAGTACTTTTAAAACTGAAAACATGTACCTAAATATAGATTTCATTTTGACATCTATACTGGGCATCCTGACCATTTTTATTCATCCCTTCAGTTTCATTTTCTTAGCTCTCTCATTGCATATTTAGTGGATTCTGGTGAATTCATCTTTGGAAAAGCTTCTTTTCCAACCACAGGTGGCAGCAGACAGCAGAAACTTCAGGGATTAGGGCTTCTCTGCATCTCTGAGCAAGCTGAGATGACAGGATAGCTTGCTTGTTCCACAATGAATGTTCTTTATAATTTTCTCCATACATCCAGTGGCTACTTAAATTACATATTTTATATATTTATATTATATCTAAGTGCACTGAAAACATGAGCATTTTTGATTTTTTACTCTCTTAGTACTTACATGAATAAATCTTAACCTGAACAGGTTAGTCACCCTATAAATCTTCGGTTTCCAACATTTTATATATACTTGCACTTAATCTATTTTAGATTATATCAAAAGGAGGCAATTTTTCTGATCTTTTCTCCGGGCTGTGGGGTAGCTCACATAGTCTGGAAAGGAGATTCAGGAGATGCAGGTGTCAAGTGAATTTGCACAAGTCACTCAATCAAAAAGAAGCTGTGAGAGAGCTGATGGCTCCTGCCTAAATCTCCGCTTATAAACACATATTCACAATCACAGATGTAAATTTTCTATCTCTTTATTTCACATTGTTTTGGGTAAAACTGCTCTTGCTTATAAACTTATTTTTGCCAGACAAAATCTGGTGTATTTATTACTGTCTTTTCCCAAAGCCTTGAAAACTTCAAACTAATGCCAAAACTTTTGTAACATGCTAAAACTGAGGGATATTGGACACATCTTCACCTATGTGTTTAGCAAACTGTCTGTCTGCTCCTATAGCAGCACTAGCACTGGTTCCTTAATCTGATAAATAGAATAAATTAGTGGAAAAGCCTTTGGGTAATGCCGTTGTACTTCTAAAAAGATACTGACATGTATTTGCATCGGCTTTGCCTTGTGACCAGGCACTCTGAAGTCACTCCAGAAGTGCTGCTTTAAAGTGTGGACAGCCTGCAGGTTGTGTGCAGGGACATCATCCCATGGGAACAGCTGTCCTGGTGGCTGCTGGGCCATGCTTCTCTCTGGTCTGGGACAGGAAGGTATTCCAAGAGAAACAGGTAGGAGGGAAACAGGGGTGTATGTGTGTGGGGGGGACTTGAGGACAGCCCCATTCCTGATGAAAGAACAGATGGCCCTGGTGTGGCTGGCCAGTGGGCACCTGCTGGTCACAGGGATCTGTGGGGCCCAGGAGTGGGATTTGTCCTGAAAAAGGACAGTGTTGGTTCCTGGCTGAGTGATACTCCACGTGAAGGCAGAGCAGAAGATGGTGACAAGAACCACTGCATCAATTCATGAGAACTTTGCCTGGGGGATTTACAGAAGAAGCAGCACTAAGTGAAGCTATCAAAGAGATTAAATAAGCACCTCTGGTGGATGAAATATGAACTCCAAACTAGAAGTGCTTAAATTAAAAAAAAAAAAAAAAAGAAAAAAATTTCCTTCAAAGGAAGAGGAGTAAAACATATGCAAGAGTTCTGCTCCATTACTTAACTAAAAAAAGTCAAGTCAGTGGTTCGACAATGCAGCTGAATGAGATCAGGTCAGAGATGTGTAGTTTCCTTTAGAGTAGGCAATGATTCTAAATATAGGTATTAGTGGGTTGCAAAAGGATGGAGATTAACATCTTTTAGTGAAAGAGTAAATATTATCCAAAGCTGATTGTTCTATCAGTGGATTTGTGTCTCATGCTAAAAGCACAACCTGTTTTTCAGGTAGCATGTTAGTGAAAATTCATCTAAGAAGGGACTGCTTTTTAAGTATTGCTTTAGATTTTACCAGTGTACTTCCATTACATTGTAAATAATAAATAAAAGCAGAAAGTAAAAGGGTGATACTGTTCCTTTTAGACTTTGGAAAATTAATTGGATATTAATTGTGCTCTAATAAATATGTTAACAGATTCTTCTGCTGAATTCTTCTTCTGTTTTTCTTGTCCAGTGCTTTCATCTTTGCCATTTTGCTATATTCTTTTTGTTAGACTGACAGCCTTCTTTTTTTGCCTTCAGTTTCCTAATCTGATTCCTTTGTATTCTTAGTTTTCTTATTCTATAATACACATTTTTCATTTTTGTTACCCAATTTAGTGTATCAAGATTCTTATTCCTTTTTTTTTACCTTGTTTGAGATCCCTTTTCCACTCCATTTCCACTGTGTCCAAGAAGCTACCTATGAGTTACTTTTCTGGAGTCCCTTTCAGGGCTGACCTGGCAAAACATCTGCTTTCTGTTTAATTTGAAAGAAGGACTTCTGTGTGCCTTATTTTTCCCTTCCCAACGTTGCAGAGCAAATGACAAGTGTCAAGAAATGTTCCTTATCCGCGGTTTGGCGGGGAGTGACTTTGCTCTGTGCACAGGTGATGGTGTGGTTGTGAGCACAGGCATCTGCAGCTCTGTTAAATGTGGTGCTTGCCCCCTGTGACTGCCTCCAGACAGGGAAAGGCAAACACTGCCAGCAGTTTAAAAAGAGTCATAGGGGCACTATTAAAGTGGGAGGATGGTGAGAAGTGTAAGAAGAGAAAGAAAATTTCTGGTAATACGTCAGGGCTCAAGATTCTTTCTAGCAAAACACAGGACTGGTGTTTAGGCCTTGATGTACTTTAATCATTTGGGGGTCATATTTATGGTATATATCCATTCTTTAATGTTCTTCAATTGAACTCACTGTCTCAGAAAACTGCACTGGGCATTAGAAATTTTACCTAGTGGAAGAACAAAGTCTCTAATTTCACAAGATTTTGGGTGAGCATTGGTTCCATTTCCTCATCAGTACTTAAAAGTCACAGCAGAATGCAATATTTTCTAAAGGAGCTTTTTCATTTTTACAGGACTTGCTACACAGCTAACTTGACATAACCATAAGCAGCATATCTTCTCAAAAATCTATAGTAAATTGTTCCCTGTGCAAAGATTTTTAAAAACATACGGACAAACAAACCACTCAGAGCATACAAACAGAAGTAATACCCATAGATTTCTACTGATATGAGCAAGAGCCAGAGTTCCCACGATGTGTGATATTCATGGCACGGTAAATATGAAGCTGCTGTGTCTCACAGGTAATCCTTTCCTTTCAATTCTTTTCTGTCTGTCTGTCTTTTCCCTCTCTTCATTACAGTCCCATACCCCTGTCTTTCTCCTTCCTGCTCTTGTTGCTTGACAAAGGCTCTTTTAATTTTGGGGGATTTTTTTTTTGTTGTTTTGTTTTTTGGGGTTCTGTTTTTGTTTTTTTTTTTTTTTTAACCTGAGATATACAGCTCCTTTAGTTAAAATTTAGGCAAGATCATTTTGTTTGGCTGTGTCAGGTTTTCTCTGGATGTATGGATTTGCCTCTGTGTGTGTGTCTGTGTGCAGAGTCAGACAGCCGCAGCAGCAGCAGCAGCAGCAGCAGCAGCAGCCAGCTGCATCCAGGATTAGTGCCTCGAGCTGTCCAGCTCATGTAGAAGCTGGTAGGTAGGAATGCTTTTTTGGCACAACTGCACCACAGTCTGGTTGTAAATTACGCTTGATCCTACCTAGAGAATTAAGCCCTTGTTGTGATTGCTATTCCAGTTTTGTTCTTCCCAGAGGAGAAGGGGAAACTGTGCCAATCCCAAACGAGATTATTTGAGGCATGGTCAGAGCTGTGGTTTGAGCTTCAAGTCTGCAGAGAAGAAAGTTGTTTTTATAGCTGGAAGGATTTTGTAAGGAACTTTGTCTTGGGACACAGTTGTACAAATGACTATAAATGTGGATGATTTACCTACTTAATAGGTCAGTACTGGATGCTAGGGCACTTAAGAAAGTGTGCATTTAAATAATATCCCGAGCCTCAAAAGATATTAAAAATTAAGGATGAATATGCTTTGGAAAGCACATCTATTAATTTGTCAAAATTTTGTGTATTCTTGTTTTATAAATCAGGAAATTATCTGTGAAGGTTAAATAGTAAAGTTACTATTACCACTGACAATGACTATTTTTTTACTCTCTGTCAAGGCAAGTAGGGTTTTAATATAAATCAACTCCAAACCCAGCAATTTTGGGAACTGCAACTCTTCAATTTATTTGGTACAAATTCATCCAAAATTAGGAGCAAAATGTGCTTTTATGCACAGTCAATTAAGAAAAAATTCCTGAGAAAATGAGAATAAATTGACTGCAAAGAAATGCTAAAACTGATCACTGTAGTGTTAAAAGGCATATGAATGGAGCAGAAGGAATTTCTGGGTAAGAGATCACCAGAGATTTGTCACTGTCACACAACATGATTGAACGGATGATAAAAGAACACATCATAAGGCAAGGAAAACATCATCCTTCAATTTGTATCTTTGTCTGTTGAATTAAAGAACTCTTATATTTTAAAGATTGATAGAGAGTTATATGATTTGAACCAAAGATAAGAAATACAGTCCCATGATTTTAATCAAGGAAATTCAATAAAAAATACTGGAGTATGGATATGAAAGGTTAGAAATAATAATTACTGGATAAACTTGAACTAGAGTTCCTCCCTTCCTACAGTCTGTCTAAGCTTATTATTATTTCTTACACAGAGAGATAGTGGCTTTTGAAATGTTATCAGTCTGTCACAGAAAGTTATACTTAGAACAAAGCAAATCACATACTCCACAATTTTCTAAAACATTTTATTATAAAGGATAGGAAACCAAATCCACATTTTTTTCAAACCCAGATAAATAAACAGTAAATAACATGCTTTTAATTTTAAATGTGTTTTGCCTTTTGCAATAGGATCTGCAAAAATGGCATTCTTAACTTGGAGACCTGCAAAACTCTATCTTTTGAGAATATGATGGAAGGCAGACTGCATATTTTGCACATTATGAAGACCATTAAAAAAAACCTGCTGGAAACTGGGACAAAACATGTCTGTGAAGAAAGTGCTACGTAAAGAGTAGTTTGGTAACTTATTCAGCAGAAAACTTGAAATTAACCCTTAGACAAGATTATTTCAAATATATATATAAATATATACAACTACACAAAAAAAAAATCTTCCCACTTAAAATGAAACAAACATCAAATTGTAACAAGATCAGAGAACCCTTAGGGGCTGCAATAGCCCTCAGTGGTACTATAACCTTGTGATCTTTAGGAAGAGGTGTTTAAAAATGTCCAAGTATTTTTTTCTCTATTCCAGAGAAATAAACTGCTAAAGGAAAAAAAAAGGGTGAAAAAGTAAGGGGGAAAAGAGTTATCATTACCCTTTAAAAAAAATCAGATCATTGTCGTGCTTCATCTCAGGAACAGTTTAATAAATGGAGCAAAGCAACAAAGAGATCAGCAAACATCTCACCACGTGCAGATTCTGTGTGCCATGTTGGTCCCAATTTAATTGATGAGAGTATTACTTTTGATTTCAGTGGGAGTCGGGTAAACTTTTTCATTTCATTTCTAGCAGAAGTAGAATGACTGCAAACTACTTTCCCAAATGGACTTTATTCATATGATTTAATCAAAAGGGAAATAAATGGAAAGAGTTGTCTCTGTACCCTCAAAGGCCAGCCATTACTTTATTGCTTGTTATTAGACTTATCTTTTCCAACAGTCCCACACTTCTGCAGCATTTTAATAGAAAAAAATTACTTGTTAGCAACCTGTAAGCAGTCATCTAAAGTTCTTTAATATTTATATCCTTTTGAGGCTTTTCACCCTTTGTGTGGGTTCAGGGTTGCCTGTACAAAATAAGTGACTGTTGCAGGAAATATAAACATGATATTTACAAGTTTACAATTCTTTATTTTTTATACAGTTCTGATGAGTATTTTTATAGTTGTAGCCTAAGCGCTGTGTAGAACTGGCATGCTTCTGATATTCACAAAAATGTAATAAAAAAGTAAAATAATTAAGGATAAATTGCGCACATGCAAGGATACTGAAAAATTAATCCATTGCTTTAAGCTATGCATTTATGTAATTTTTTATACCCTAACAGTTGCTTTCCTATGTTTTCTTGATGGAAAAATCCCATGCAAAATGCTGTATTTTCTCTTGGATAATATTTCACATTCTTTAAACTTTCCATTAATTATTTTACATGACATTCAGACTGCCTTTAATGAAAGAAAGGAAAAACCTAAAAACACAGCTACTTTTGTTATCACACTATAAATCCTAGCTCAGGGATTATGCCAATTATCTGATTTACCTCTACAGAGCAACTGAGGAATTTATGCTTATTATCCTTATCATTATTCATGTGTTTGACGCAGTTTATTAGAAACCTGTCCTTGAAGTATTTCATGAAAAATAATATTCGCACAAATAATTTGACTCTGGGATTAACATAAATCCATCCACTATTCAAGTTCAGTTCATTAAGAAAACAATACTTGGAGTGGTCACCTCGGATGCTTTAAGACAAGTTTTATTAAAAGTATCTCTGTAATCCTTTTTCATAGGTATAATGTTGACATTTCACTGCTGAATAACATTCTACTCAATAGACCATGGTTGATATGTTCCAGTTCTTCAAATTCTGATCCTGTTGCTGAATTTTTAAAAAAAAAAATTTAAGAATGACATCCACTGGCAAGCACCAAGTTTGCGCAGAATAGCCAAATCCAGTTCTTTGGAAAATCATTTCAGCCACCTTCTTCTAAAGCTCCTCGCAGTAATTAAAATTTGGGGTGACTGTTGGGAAGTGTTTGCAGGTTATGGAGTGATAGCGAAGCGACTTTGCATCATCTCTACACGTTGCTTTCAGGAATCCCTTTGCCTTTTACCCTCAGACTGATGGTGCTGCTGCTGAGGGCGCCGCCAGCCCGGCTTCTCTTGGGATCCGCTGTGGAATTCCTTCAGAAGTCCAAAGGCCGAATCATCATGGTGGTGGAGCGCAAGGAGTAGCTGGGGCCTTTGAAGTAATGCCATTTGATGCCATTGAGCTTCCCGTGGTTTTGTCCAGCTGTGTAGAACATCCCGTTGAGATTGGAGGGGCCACAGGCGTCAAACCACCACCCTGAAACCGTTAAGACAAAATCGTAAACTGCAAGTGCACTAAATATTTTATTTTGTTGTATTAGGTTTAACTGATTAGGGAATTCTGGTAAATGGCTCATAAATAGTGCTGGTGTGGTATTTTCATATTTTCCTTTTTTGCTTCTTTGTGCTATGCTATAGTCAGTAGAGCTGGAGAACACACACATGTATTTACAGAACTGCAAATTTAATTATGTCCCAAAGCATTCTAGTTTTATATGCAGTATGTGGAGTAAAAGCAAGAACATGAACGACAAATGAAGTGGCTTTCATATTTAGACAGTATTGCATTTTGCATTTAAACCTCAGAAAAAGACTATAATTCAAAGGTATTTTGCATAATTTTACCTGTTATTTTGAATATAAGGATGATTTGATTTTATTTACTGGCCCTTTTCTGTTGCTTTAACTGTGATTGTTCAACTGCTCAGTTACTTTTGTTTCCAGAATAGATGTTAGCAACTGAATTATGAGAATGGTGGTGTTGCATTGCCCTATTTTAAATTGTTGCTTTAAGATGAAATTAATCAGTGAACTTTCTTGCTTATCTCTCCAAGATCTTTTCTTGTTAAGGCGAATTTTAGATTGCCATGGGAGCTAGAGTTTTAAGAAAAATTCCAAATAACATGAAACTTGGCAGCACCAAGGCTACAGAACACAAACTGACAAAGATAAACTAGGTGACATGCTGACTCTACGAAAATAGTGGGAGTTTGCTGGATACCTTGATGGGAATAGAATTTTCTCTCCAACACCTTGCAAAGTATCTATGTATAGTAAGAGAAAGATGCTTAGTTCAGACTGAGAAAGGCAGAATGAATTCCCAGACTGCAAAAAGCAAATATCCCCAATATAAAAAATGTATTAACTTCTGTGGCTAAGAGTTCTATTTGTCAAAAAGATTTCTATTGAGGCTTTTTTTCATAGTGAGACCTATAATTTTATAAATCTTTAGCACAATTTTTATGCATCTTTCCATGGAATATGGTTGTAATGAACATTTTGTGTCATGAGGCAAATAAGATCATAAAGATCAGGTAGTGACTTTAGCTTTTTTTAGTTAAAAGCTACTTTAACTTTAAAAAAAGGTATTTCAGCGTGCACATCACAGCATTGCAATCTTCCCAGGACCTCTGTGAAGCATTTTCTAATAGTACAGATAGTGGCAAACTGATTATCCAGTGAGTAAATACTGATATCCGCAGGTGTCACACTGGACTAGAATGCAGAATTTAAAATTTTCTGTGTGTTTTCCACTTTGACTTCTGGAAAAGGAATTAAATTGGGACAAATTTCTTTTAGATAATGTTGTTCACTGTCCTAGGGAATCCTCCAATTCCATCATATTTAATGGTTAGACTTTTATCTACCTATAATGAATGCATTATATGAAAGTATTTTAATCTATGGTTTACTACTACCACTGATATGATACTGATTGTGTTTAGCCCTCAGAACCAGTGCTTACTCTGTTCTTTGTATTCAGATCCACATATTTTATGCTTCTAGTCTTTAATTCTTAAGAGTTTGGAAAGTATTTAGTGTTTTGGTTTATTTTGAGAAATAGCACTTCATAATGAAAGCTTGAGGGATGAATTTATGCCAGATAAATTCTGACAATCTTCTCTTTTGGTACAGCTGTCCTCCCTTTGATTTCAATGTTATGCCTAAGGGGGCAATAACCAAAGAAAGGGAAAGCTATACAGCTGATGTTTTACTGTAACCAGAGCATAATCTTGTAGAAATTTAAGATTAAGTTAAACAGAGAAATCCTAATCCTCATTGTTCAAAGCTGGAACTCAGATGCAGCTGGGTTCTGTTTATGGTGTTGGGATGAAGACATGGCAAGCTGACCTGGTTACCATTTCATCTTAAAGGAACAGGAATAAATGCATAAATGGTCTTTTTTGGAGTGAAGGTTTTCAGTGATGCCATACAAAATCAACATAAAAACTGGAATAAGCCAAAGAAACATAATTTTACAAAACATTTGTGAAGATTTGCTCCAACCTCTCATCATAGATTTCTTCTAATTAAACACTTTTTTCAAAATGTGTTTTAATGATCTTTTTTACTATTGTACTGTTTTTGTTAGTGAGAATGAATGAATGAATGAATGAATGAATGAATGAATGAATGAATGAATGAATGGTTGAATGAATGAATGTTTTAAAGATGTTTCCTAATATTGCATTAAAACTTTGGGTTTACTGTCTCGCTGTCCTTTTTTTTTTTTTGGTTTTTTGTTTTGGGTTTTTTGTGGGTTTTTTGTTTTTGTTTTATTCATGGTAACTTTTTTTCTCTCCATATGGTTATTTCTCTCCATGCTCCCCTGCATATCTCTGAAAGGCCTTCACTCCCTGTAGAGCCTCAGATTATCACAAGACTTCCTACTGCATGTCTCAACGCAGAAACTCACACCTTTGCATGGATGCAAAGGAAATGTATTTTACAGATGCTTTGTATGTTGAGGGAACGAGGAATGCAAGCTGTGACTTTCTTGGTAGCCATGAGGAAGTGGGGGAACATAAACCAGAGATTTCCAAAAGATATCCCTGCAGCACTGCCATTGCAGAAAACACAAAATAAAACAGCTCCAGAGCTGTGAGACAAGAGTCTGACCCAAGGAAAGACCCTCAGTAGCCAGATTTTGGCTTATTACCTGGAGTTCACAGAATTTTCTTATGAACAATCTTGTTTATTTTTCTCTGCAAGGTAATGGCTTTCCCAAATAAGTATAAAGTCATCCTTGAACTGCAATAAGATTTCCATTTTGGAGATAACTTTTGGCAATTATTTCAATGGGATATTTGAATCAGGCATGAAAATTATGAAGAGTGGGCATTGTAAGAAATAATAATAAAACTAAGATTTTAAAGTGGTAAAAAGAAGGCTTTCATGAGAATTTTAAGAGAGTTTTTGTTCAGAAAGAGAGGTGGTTTCTTCAAGCTATTGTGATCACAAAGTCAGTAATTACTAGTCACTAAGGATTTGAGCTGAGAGCCAATTCAATTTTATAAGTTACCCCACCTCTAATAGTACAAGCAGCACTACCATTTCTGTTTGCAATGAAAATCCCTAGGTCCTAAAATATATTTTCCAGATAGAATATAAATTAAATAATGCATAGAAAAGTTGTTTGAGAGTTCAGCTATACAAATAGAAATGAATCCTCACTGTAGATGGCTGCTATTCTGGAACAGTTAAAGTAGGTTCACATATTGTGTATGGTTGTGCTTTGGTCTTTAATTCATGTTGCTAGAACCAATGGGAAGTTGTTAAATTCCATGTCAGCTCTTTTCATTAATAAATATATTTTTTATGCCTAAGCTACCTATCCCAGATAGTTAAGGTCCAGACTATACTATATCTGTACTGTACTATATCTTTGAGTGAATATGAATATATATTGAAATAATTTCCAGAAATTCTTGCAAAAAATAACCTAATAAAAGGGCATTGCTCAAATATGTAACAATATTAAAAGAAAAAAAAAACCACAACCATCTTTTATAATGGTTTTCTGAAGTGAAAAGTATAATTTTTGCATGATAGAATCTTCTTTGTTGTAAGCAATATTAAAAAAGGGGTTTTGTGTGCCAAACCCAACAGATTTGCTTTTTTGGCTTGTATAAACTGCAATTAAGCATAAATGCATGTAAAATTCTTTTTTAGTGACCTAATGCTCATCAATTCATAAGTGCACTGTAAGGCTAGTGCTCACTGGGAACTGTAATGATTGCTCAGGTTTGATGGGAGGTTCTTAGTTGACTTTTACATTGTAAAATAACAGGTGTCTAAAAACTGCACATTTGGTGGCAGATGCTTTCCTCACACATCTCAGCTCTCCCTCCTGAGGACTCTGAATGTCTCCAAATGCAGCAGGATCAGTGCAGGCCATTCAATAACATCCAAAGTATGTCTGAATGGTACATTGGTATGGATTCTAATCCAAAAATGTTGAAATAGTCCTCAATATGCAAAAGAAATAGAAATTTATTTTAGGAAAGACTTCAATGTTTCTGACATTCTGTACTTTAAAGTTTAAAGTTAGATGGCAATACTTAAAAACTGCTTGATTTTGCCTTGGTAATTTCTCTGGATGAAGTTTTGGATGACACCTCAAACTATCAGTGGAGCCGCGGGACAGAGTCCAAAAGAGTGAATATAACAGGAAAGACTTAGGATTTTTTAGTCAGAATTTGAAAGACTAATTGCCAACAATTTCAAATTAACTAAAAACCTTTCAAAGAAATGGAAAGGAATGGTGTCTATTCTTTCTAATGGTAGAGAATATGACAGGATGGAACACATTTAAATTATCACAGAATTAGTTAGTCAACATGCAAAGCTTTCTTATATTAAGTGTAGACAAGCTCAGTAACAGATTTTAACATGAGAATGAACATCAATAGAAATCTTGAAGATTAATAGAAAGACAGGAACAGATAGAAAAGAATCTGTCTTGGAAAGGGACTAAATGACCTCTGGAAGCAATTTCTATCTTCTTTTATTCCTTAGAGTATTGGATTGACCAGACTACCACTTGACAATCTGAAGATTAAATTAGAATTTAGCTGTCAAGATATAAGATGAAAAGGCATTAGCTTTTCATATCAACTGGATAATGCAGTCCCTTTCATAGGGTCCTTTTTATGAGGTAAAAATAACATGAAATTTGCAGACTGGTGACTGTGTTCTAATATATCAAAAGTTAGTCACTTCCTGAAGGTCTCCTAACACTGTATTACAGTTGCCCATATTTAACCCTGATAAACATACCAACATTGTAATGTTTTTGTTAAAAGTGCTGCATAGTCATATGTCTAATTAAATATTTTTAATTTTTCAAGCAAAAAACCAAATAATATTCCAACCATATGATTATATTTTTTATAAAAATATTTGGCAATATAAATGGTACTTCATTAATGGTGCTTTCTGAGCAATTTCTTTGTGAAAGCAAGAATATGCATAAAAATTAAAAACTGGTGTTTTTTATGTAATTAGTGTATATCCAGGGGTTCAGGTTGGATAATCTTAAGTGTGCTGCCATTGTTTCTTTCAAATATTTTGTTTCAAGAAGAATATATGAAAAACTGTGGCTTTTCTGATTGGAAAATCTGTATCAGCAGATTTCTATATTCAGCCAAGAATTTCTCTTTAAGTCATGACATGAATCCTCCATACCCTTCTTGCCAGATATTCATAAAATTCACCACTTGGAGAAAAAAACAGTGAAATAGGCAATGAATGCAACACAGTTTGGGAGTCATTGAGCAGTCTCTGACTTAATAGATGAGAAATATATTGAGGATCAATAAAAATGTGTTTAATAAATACATATTTCTCTGACTCAGGAAGGCCCTGAGATTCAAAAGATACTGAGAAAATACTCAAGGGAGGTATAATTTATATGTGTTGTTCTTATGCCTGCATTGACTGGTGTCAGAGACAGGAGACTCCAGCTAGATGGAACTCTACTTCCAGTAAAATAAAACAGTTTATTTCAGTCATCTATCTGCTGCTTCAAGCCTTCAAGACATCTAAAAATTGTCCCTATCTTTGTCAAATTATTTTAGGGATCAGCAATTCAGCAATATTCTCACTTCTCACTTGAAGCAAGGTAAATGCCTTTGTGAACACCTCAGACTGCAGCCAATGCCAGACAAAGAAATTCACCTTGAAACTCTTTCTTGGTGAGCCAAGATACCATAAATCACGTTCAAGTGACTAAAAACAATTTCACAAACGATTTGGGGCTCAGCTGACAGGTGGTATCTGGCAGAGCAGATGGGAATTTGGCCCAGGAATCTGATCCAGAGATGTTAAATGCTAAGGGCTGTGCTGGAAATCCAAGCGTTTTGAACTTGTACTCATAGGCTCATTCTGGTGACAGTTTGTTCCATTTTTAGTGCTGTTTCTTGCAAAAAAGCTGCATACATAACTAATTGGGGCACTCTTTAGATCAAGGCTTGAAATAATATGGGGAAATACATATATAAATATGTGTATATATATATATAAAAATAACAATTTCTTTTCATTTCCTGGCCTGAGATATTGAAACAATGAAGAACTAATTTGAATTAATATGATTTGTCTCCCTTTAAAGTAAAAAAGCATGATTAGATAAAATTTTCCAAGTTACAAAAAAGCAGCTAAAACATTTAAATACAACAGCAGTTTAGAGGTGTTAAGAATCCAGCTCATGCATAATTTTGAAGGCATTCCCTAAAATCCACCTAAAGATAGAGCCAAATAGCATAGCATGGCTCTTTAAAAGACAAGAAAAACACACACACAATACACTGTTGGTGCTTCTGTATTAATCTCCTGGTATTTAATTTCTCATTCTAGGGAAGAGGGATGAGATATGGGAGGAGAGAGAATAACAGTTATGATATAGACCAAATAAAACTGACAACTAGCAAGATCACAGAGAGAAATGTGTGTTTTCCTTACATTTTTATTTTCAGCCTTGATTATAACCATATCACAGTCTTGAGCTTTGGCTTATCTCAGCCTTTATTCCTGACATAAATATATTCATTTCACCTCATAGAGATAACAGACTCACCCAAACTGTCAAGATAGCTAGGAACTTGCCTGCAGATTTCATACCATTCATCATTAAAGAGCTCTCTGTGATGTTGCCAAAACTAACATTCTGATATCTTTTGGAGACAAAAAAAAAAACAAATATGATATTTTGAAAAAAAAAAAAAAAAAAAAAAAAAAAAAAAAAAAAAAAAAAAAAAGAGGTTTTCCAAAACCTGTTATCATTGCTACTTTTCTAAATTAGTCTTTGTCTGGTAGAAAACTGAAATATACTCCCTAAAAAGATGTTTTGGTATTTAATTAACTTCTGATATTTCTCAAGGAATGAGAAAGTTGTTTGAAGGAGAAAAGCACAGCAGAGTGTTTGAGGAGAACTCCAGCATGATTAAAGCCTTTCTTAAGGAACTACAAATTACAGCACAGTGCAACCTGTCTCTAAAGGAGCAGTACTCAGAGCCTAGTCCAAAAGAGTAGATTCATCTATCTCCAAAGGCCAATGCACCTCCTTTACTGTGTGGTCATTTGCTAAACTTGTGGTTTCCTCAGCCTTCGGTAATTCACCCCTTTCCTCCCTCTTCGTTTCATTTGGTACCAGTAAATTCCAATATGTGGTTATGCTGTTGATTTACAGGAATGCTGCAGCAATAGATGTGGACCTCGTGGAATGGCTGTTCAACAGCAGACTGACCTTAGCAGGGCTCTGACCTGTCACAGAACTCAGGGCAGGAAAATAAACAAAGCCCTCAGCTCCCAGAATGAGCTGCCTGGGAGCAGAGGAGTTTCCTGGCAGCTCAGATGCTTGAGTGAGTCTGCACTTCAGCACAGACAAAACTCACACTCAGGAGCTTCTCACTAGACTCTGGCCTGCTCTGGAAGTAACACACTTTAATTTAGCGTGCTCTCTAAAAGGAAAGGTCAACAGTTTTTATTAAAATAAACTACTAACTTCTTATCCACTATCTGTCTCCAGATCTATCTGGTTAGCTTCTATTTTTTATGGAAATGAAAAGGTAGTGTCTGATCACCTGTCTACTGGAAGAAGCTTCCCATGATAATTTTTAATATGATATCCCTAGAGCAAGTTAGAGGCTTGAAAAATTGGCTCCTTAAAGACTTTCCCAACTGGGTTATTTCCAACTGGCAAAAGAGAATAAGGAGTTGGGTTGTGCATCTGATATAAATTCTCAGTGATGGGAAACCATCTTCTGTTAGCAGATGATTGCTTTAGAGGCTCATGTGTGCCTGGATGTGGCCTGAGCTGAATTTAGTCAGAGTGCCAGTAACCACAAATAATACAGGTTTAACAGTCTGATCCAAAATACTGAAAAATTTACGTGCTACAGGATTTTTTCCAGGAAAGTTAGAAATCACTGAAAGAGAGTCTCCAAACAAGATCAGATGTGAACATAAGAAAGGGCCTTTCTTGGTCATACAGTCAGTGAACCAAAGAATACTAATTTAAGGTTTCTGCTATAATGTGGTATTCTAGAGATAAAAATGAGCTTGCCCATATAGGGACTAGGAATAAGTATCATTTGCCAGAGAAAATTCTCACTCTTAGGAGGATTAGGAGTCTGAATGGAGAGATAATCTCAGATATTCATTCTCTGTGCTGGAGGGAACAAATGCCAATCGTATACACTATACTTCCTGGCAGTCAGAATGACTTGGGACTTTAAACTGTACCACTGTAACTTGTCTGTGCTCTTTGCCACCTCAACTCTTCTTTCTTTCCTTCTGTAGTTTGACTCAGCTCCCAAAGGATATCAGCTTAAATTTTCCAGATTTAAACAGGTGGTTGCAGGTATAGTCTTTCACAGGTGATTGAATAAGTCATTTAGTGTATTTATGCATTATGCTCACCTAGCAGAGAAAGTTTAACCATTGTAAATATCTTAATACCAGAATCACATCCCAAAGTTAAATAGACCATGTATTACAAGTCTTGACTTTGATTGTTTCTAAACTTTACCATCTAATATCTAATACCTGACCATTTCTCTATTCTTATCCTGGTTGATTGTCCAATTTCTCACAAACTTCTTTCCACCTTTTTAATCTTTTATCTTTTTCTTTTTTATTTTGCCTTTCTTGCCTAAACAATTAAACTAACTTATACTTTCCTCTTTGACATTGTTGGAACAGCTTCAGTGCAGAAGTACAATGACTGCATCTCTGAATAATCCTTTCTCTGCTGATAGGAGTCTAGAGGTATTGGCATTAGGACAATATATGGACAGAAAAAAGTAGCAGTAGTAGTAATAAAAGAAGTTTTCACTCAGGACTTATATATCCATGATACAACTTCATCCATGATTGCTTTAGGAAAACACAGTAGAATCCTATTAATGTATTTTCAGAGTCAGTTGTACTCACCTCCAGTCAACATGAGAGCACATTTACACATGCAGTTGTCATTGTCAGCATCTTTTGTACTGAATTCAGCACCATGCAAGATCAGACTACTCTGTTTTCCAGCAGTTCCACTGTGACCTTTTAAATAAAGCCTGAAACAACAAAAGAAAGCAATCAGGGTCACCAAAATAGAAAAGAAAGATAAGAGATTCAGATTTCTTCCACATCAGGTTGGCACTGTATGAAGTGCACACAGAAAACTAGTAAATCTCTTCCTCCAAAACAGAACTAAGCTCAAGGAATCAGAACTGGAAATGCCCAGATATCTGGAGTACACTGACAGAATAACTGAGTACTCGAGTAGCTGGTTTCTTTACTGTTTCTTTACTGTGGCACAGAGACAGCAACCTTAGTTAACAGGAGCCATGCTATTAATCCTGGGCTTGGAAGAGGATATTAGCAGCCCTAGAACTTTTAATTCCACCATTTACAGCACAAGCCATAAACCCAGTTCTGCCAAAGCTGTCTCTGACTGACAAATGTAGAATAACTTAGAATTCAAGCCACAAAAGTCTTCATAATTTGCAAAGCAAAGCATCTCTTTTTTTTTAAGGAGTCTTCCAACTAGTTGAAACCATGAGCTAGGAGCCAGAGCTCAGCTGCCAGCAGCCAAATGTGCCAGCAGCAGGAATGTTGAATGGAATATCTCTGTCCCACCAAGGAAACACTCAGTACCTGGGAATATCTGACCTGAGCACAATTGCAGTGACACGAATAAGAAAATGCTGAAGAGAATGGGGGAGAGGGGACGAGATTCGAGGAGAGGAGAGGAGACGCGAGGAGAGGAGAGGAGACGCGAGGAGAGGAGAGGAGACGCGAGGAGAGGAGAGGAGACGCGAGGAGAGGAGAGGAGACGCGAGGAGAGGAGAGGAGACGCGAGGAGAGGAGAGGAGACGCGAGGAGAGGAGAGGAGACGCGAGGAGAGGAGAGGAGACGCGAGGAGAGGAGAGGAGACGCGAGGAGAGGAGAGGAGACGCGAGGAGAGGAGAGGAGACGCGAGGAGAGGAGAGGAGAGATGGCAGGAAGAGGAAGATATAATAGCCATAATAGCCTCATATGCAAGAAGGAAGAGACAGCCTCTCAGTGTCACTGGAGAAGTTTGAAGCCACAATCGTTACGCTCAGGACCAAGCCCTAGCCATGGGAGCAAATAAGAGGGGAAGACACATCCTTTCCCTGTCTCACTAAATCTACATGCCGGGAATAAATCAGCCACAGGGCTAACGAAGAATATGATTTGGTAAATAGTGGGATAGACTTCTCCACTGAAGTGAGACATCTGTCCTCTAAGGTTATTGAAGAGGGACAAATATATCATTTAAATATTAAATATAAAATGCATAAAGAGTTACAAGAACAGAGGCAGGACATAAGCAGGAGAGATGTCTGCTTCCCTCTGTGATTTACCTGGGAGTGATATCCTAGGAAATGTTTTCCCAACTTCTCCCACAGACAGAGTGAACAAGGAGAGCAGATGGGAGTCACTGACTGTCACTGCCTCTCTGCTGTTGTATTTTTATCTAATTATTTTGCATGAATAAAAGAGTAAATGCCTGTACCAGAGTGTCCATCTGTTTACATGGAAGACATACTTAGCTGCAGTGTTCACAGTATTTACAGCAGGAGTAGAGAACATCCCTAACCTTTCTAGCCTACAGTAGTAGCAGTAGTTAAGCTATTGACATTTTTCTGAGGTGAGGAGAGTCTGTCCCAAGACTGAGATTTAAATAAAACCCAGTTCTCCCACAGAACTTTGGAGCTGAATTCTGTATATGAGAGCAAGGGCATCATATGACAGCTTTCCTTAATCTAGTGCATGGCTGCTGGTTTTCATTGGTTTAGTTTTGGGATTTTTTTGTTTTGCATGGATCTGTGGGTGGATATTAGGTACAAACAAAGCCAATTGGATTAAACTTGTCACAGAAACTCATTACAGAAAAGCCTTGTCAGGATATCCGATGAGGTTACTCAAAATGTGAAGCCATAGAACCAGAACTTATCAACATACAGAGTTTTGCACTTGTAGACTGATGTGAACTTC
Source organism: Dicaeum eximium (assembly GCA_013396995.1). NCBI lineage: Eukaryota > Metazoa > Chordata > Aves > Passeriformes > Dicaeidae > Dicaeum > Dicaeum eximium. The sequence goes on along the minus strand of VWZP01000060.1, from coordinate 158,256 downwards.
ACCTAATTTTCAGTGAATTTCTTCCCATGTGTCCTTTGTTCAACTCTAAAAATGGTGACAGTTGATGCTAAGCATGAATATTTTAAAAAAAAATTTAAAAGAGGAATTTTCAGGTTTATCCTTTTAAAGTAGTTACACTGCCCACCTTAACTTGATTTTAATTTTGAAGTAGTCACACTGCCTACCTTAACTTGATTTTCATTTTGAATGTTGCATGGTTAAGGCTGATGATTAAATACCTTTGGACTCAATCCTTAGAGCAAATTTTGTATATATAAATAGACAACTACAGACGCATAAATATACAAAACTTTTTGGACTAAATACAAATATCATGCATAGTCAAATAACTTCTGATAGCACAAAAATAGATAAAGCCAAGTGTGAGCCTCAATAAAAGACTCTGAAAATCCTTTGTAATTTAACAAGAAACAACCTAGGAACAGGAATTCAGGAAGGTCATTGCATTATGCTATTGCCCAATCATGGTGGAAATTAGTCTGTAATGACCATGTAAATCTATCAAAGGATGTTTGTTTAAGACAAGATTAATCTAAGATCTGTCTTTGCACATGTCTATTTCTTTGTTTAATACAAATGAAAGGCTGGAATTGATCCCATCTTCATTCATTGGACTTTTGCCTTGTTTTTCAGGCTCTGCCTAACGTTCTGCAGAACAAAATAAACTTCCCTGAGGTTGTGTTGATAGAAAAATTATTTTGTCACATGATATCTATGATCTCAGTTTAAATGGCTGTACATCCTCATTGTATCAGCCACACCAAAGCTCACAGAAGTCTCATAAAGTCAGTATAAAAAGCAAATGCTGTTTACTTATATAAGAAAGACAAGGTTAGCCAGACCTTTTTATTAGCAATCAACACTATAAAACCCACTTAGTCCAATTAAAAAAAAGTACAATCTAAGAAAACATAAAACATAAAGAAATAAATATTACGTGGTATTCATTATTTTCCCCAAAGGGTGAGGGCATTAGGATTATTTACAAGCTCTTTACTTTCCCTGATATTTTACAAACATTCCACTCATCACAGATTTAGATCTTGTCAGTTATGTTTGACTATCCCTCAACACAATTTGTCTAGTAGGTCTCCAGTGGCTTTAAAAGAATAAAGCTTAACTTGGCTCTGAACTCTGGTGTGCTTATCATACTGCAGCCATGAGCAGATGAACCACAGGCTGAAACAGTAATTCTGTTTCTTTGGGCACTTCTCCCTGAATTGGCATTGCCCAACAGCAGGAAAAAATGACTCTGCACAATTGGCACTACTTTACACCAAAATCAGATCCCAGTTGAAACCCAGAACTGGTCCTGAAGGAATCAGGAGCTTCAGCTCAAGCCCTACAGGTCCAAACCAGGCTGGCTTGAGACAGCAAGTCTGCACTGCAATAGGGCAGCTGAGGAGCTCGTTAGCTACCACGAGCAAGAGACATCTTACTACTTGGACTTAATTAGTTATTCAGCATTCTCAGATTCAGATTGGTGGGATTGAACCTTTAAAAGAAACTTCAAATAACAACTAGGACACAATTTCCATCCCTTAGGAAAAATGGTGATTCAGGGTATAGTTCCTCTTGGCTGTTCTTGGAGACAGAGGAAAGGAAGTTAAGAATAAAAAGCAGCTCATTACTGATTTAAAGTCAAAGAATATTTTTAGGAGTACGTCTCCAATCGTTCCACTTGCTCACAGACAGGAAATCCAGGAAATTCTGATCAAGGAAAGAATAGGAAATTCTTTCTGCTCCAATTTACACAATAGGCAGGAAAAATAAATTTGTGGTCATGTGAGCAAGAACAAATCTACTTTATCTGCATACAGTTAAATTGAAAAAGCAACAAATAAGCAATAGCAGTTAAATAATGAGTAAATAGTAGTAAGAGAAATACTGCATTTGTATATTAAATTTTGAGGACTTATGATTAATTTTTAATGAAATCTAAATTCACTATGAGGAACAGAGCAGCTCTCATTTAGAAACTAGCAACTTTCAGAGTTGATGTACTTAAGAAGAAACAACAGATTTTTAAAAATATTGCAACTGTTACATCTTATCTAGTATGGCTGTTAGGAACATTCTGTATTTTTTTCTGATGATATTATAGCAATGGCAGCTTGGGATCTCACTTCTCAGATGGTGAGATAGAATTCTTAAGCATGTTTTGCTTTTCATCATTCTTACTGTGTGACCCAATTTGACTATCTGCAGTCCCTTGAAACAAAAGTAAGGTATACTGTGTGCAAAGAGTAGACCTAAAAATATTACATAAACAACTGCAAGGTAGCCTGGAAAGACATTTTAAATTTACATCAGAAATTTTTGCTTTTGCAGTGATTAGATGATCTCAAGTTCTTTCAGATATATACAGCTTAACTGTCTTCATATCATGCTTAAAGAACTTAACAGATAAACTTGGGATAATTCTAAATAAATAATGAAAAAATGTTTCAATGGTATAGTTCTAAGCATACAGCTGTGAAAATCGTAACATACAAAGATGAAATACAAAAAATTCTGAAAAAATAAATGCCATCATAAATCCACGAGAAAAGGTTGTGTGCTAAATATCACTAAGTGCAAGAAATAGTTTCTGATGCAGTGCTTTACGTATCAGGCATATAACTTTAGACTTTGTATTCATTTATTTATTTTCCTAGAACAAGTGTGAGTTAGTAGAACTCTCAGGATTTAATATTAGCTAGTTTTTCTCTAATTTTTTTTCCTGTTAGAGTTGCTAGAGGTTACTCAGTCCTTTATTTATATCAGTCTCTCAATGAAACAGCTAAGAAGTCATATCCGGCTTTGTTGGTAATACTTTGTCTGTAAACAAACAAACAAGATAATAGCTTACTGCAAACATGAACAACCATCATTAAGAGATGTAGAGAACCATCTCAAATACCTCAGCATGCATCTCTTGAACATCCTGAGATAGGAGCAATTTCACCATTGCCATAGTACTAAAAATGTGATCAGAGATGTCCATGACTGGAATTCATAAACATGAATTATGGCCTAATATCCTGAACAGCTAAATAGAGAGAACCAGGAGTCTTAAAGAAGGATTTAAAAGATTCAGCGTGATAAATGTCAAGGAGCACATCAAAGCTTGCCTTTGGGAAATACTTTGAAGGGATGCCTCCAAATTCCCACCTCAGTTTTGTCTCTGCAGCCTAAAATGTCCTTTCTCCAGCCTGCTCATTCCACATGGCAGGACGGAATCCCAGGAATGGTTGATTGAAATGGTCATGGAAACAAAATAGTTGCATGGGGATCAGAATTCTGTACCCAGAGTTTCCTTTTCTGAGCTCTCTCTTCACTGGGTTTTTATTTTTTCCTATCTTTGACAGAAACAGAAGGCATCTACATCTTAGTCCTTCTAACCTACTGGTCACCACTTAGGCATGCCCTGCATGTTAGGCATGTGAAAGACATCTTTGTTTTTAAAACCCATGTGACTGACATTACTTTGCCCTCTAGTTTAGAAATGTTTGAGGTTGAGGAAGGATTTAACTTGCATCTTTCATCTGGTTCACAGCTACATCTAAATTTTAGATAGCTTCAGTTTCTGAAACAAAACCCACTTGTAAAGATGTTGAAGTTGGTAGAGTTTCATGATATGCTGTGTTAGTCAAATAATTCCATTCATAATGGAATTTAGGTGATTAAGTCCCTTTGTGAACTGAAGTCCACTGGACTGCAACCACTTAAATGGATCCAGTAGGAGATTATACTTACAATACTCTTAAGTCTAGACATTAATTGTAATAACACTAATTAAGCAATAAAAGAAAATAAAAACAGAGAGCAGCTTCATTTTAAGTTCAGGTTTGGGGGTTGTTTTCCCTCAAAAATGCTTTGATTAATTATTTGGGAATCAAGCCACCTTTTTATCAATTAATAAGACACCATGTCTACATTAAATATTATTAGTTTCTTAGAATTCTTGCCAATGTGCCTTTTTCTGAACATATTGCAAAATCTCACCAAGCATCCCAACGGTAACAGTTGTCCAGGAATAGCAAAATTACCTCTGAAGTAAAGACATCTTACAAATATTAAATGATAGATAATATGTTGTGAACAGGAGAAAAAAAAATCTAAATAACCTTTATTTTTTCTTTGAAAGGGAGAGGAGGAAATATTTCGATTTCATTAGGGCAGTGCATACTCTCCTTATGAAAACAAATTAAATTGATGCACAATTTTCTTTGATCATGAATCAATATTAACTAGCTAGCAAGAATGCAACACTAGATGAGGTAAATAATTATTAGAAGTAAACTAAAAGCCATCCCAAAATAAAGGAAAATACTTTGGAGAAATGGAAGAAACAAGATAGGGAGGAAGATGACAAAAACTTGGTCCACCATTACTCACAAAATTTTGAGTAGTGATGCATTTAATCGAGATGCAAGAGCAATTCACCACCTTGATCACTGACTGTCTTTGAATGAATAACTGATGTAAAAGTACCAAAGAGAAGCAGAAAGGGAATATCACAGTTGGTGTCTGATTGGAGAAAACCAGAAATATCAACCATAATACCTAAGAATACCAAATTTTTCCCACTCCTATCTTCAGTACAAACTTGAGAAACCATGTACTTGGTAAATTCATGGACTTTTTATTCAAATTCATTAGATTTCTAATAGAGTTTGTAACTGCAAACAGTAGGCATGATGGCTCTGCAAAATGTTGAAACCTGAATAATACAGCAAGTAAATCTGACAACTTGAACAGATTTTTAATTTGGGTCTTAATATTCTTGATGCCTGCACATGAAAATAATTTCCTTCTACATTTCCTTTAGAAAAGTGTAAGACAAAATAACCTCTGTATTTCTCCTTGGTTGCTCTGTAGCAATGACTCACTGATGTAATTATTGTCTGACATCACTGCAGCTCCTTGCCCATTCTCCTGTTCAGAAAAGTGAAATGTGCCAGCCAACAAAATATTAGTTCAATATATCCAGAGTAAGAACATATATCTGCCAATTTTAAAGATAAAATTTGAATATAAAATACACCTATAAATGAATATGATCAGTTTTCCTTTGGAATTGTTTCAGCACAACCTGTCTAAGGGATAACAAATGCTTTATAGTAGAGGGATCCTTCCCTGGAATTGCACACTGTTAACTGAAAAACTTGTTTCCTCTCTAAGAGCCCACTGGAAGTTTAGCTTGTGTTTCAACTTCAGACCTGACATGTCAAAGGAGAAAAATATGTTTATTCTGGACAGTGAACAAGCAAACAACCCAGGCGTGAATAAGAAACACATCTGCACATTACAGTAAAATACAAAATAGTCCAGTAAGGCTGGATGTTGCCCTGAGTGTGAGTTTTTACACAAAATGCAATAAATTTGCTTTTTTCTATATTAAATTTGATTAATAGATTAATAATTGAGTAAAGCACTTTAGTTATTGAGTAAAAGTATGCTGTGTAGAGATCATTAAAAGACATTAGGGTCATTTTTCCTAACATACAGCACACGACCTGTCCTGCTGCTGTGTGCAGACAAATGGTGCTTTGTCACGGTCTGCAACAAGTGTTTAAAAATATGTTTATTCTGGACAGTGAACAGGCAAACATGTGCTTCCATTACTTGAAATACATGCTACAGGAGCCACAGAAAGTCACTGTGGCAGTGTGAGCTGCTCGGTTTGCAGCTGATGTCAGTAGCACAGTGGTGATGGAGAGGAAACATACGGTAATGCTGGGTTTTACTGCTAACAGAAACAGAAACATATTTAAGGCTACTATCACAATGATGTGTTGAATAGAAATAATTCCCTCTACTCTAATCTTTCACCAAACACAGCACAGAGGAGATACATTAATCTGCTACTACCATTTTCTGTTAAAACTATTTTTCAACACAATACTTATTAAAACAAAATCACCCACCAATGTTTTTTTTCTCATGGAAATCTGAAATGAAACTTTTCAGTTATTAGATTTATTACATGTTTTATTAAATGAAAGTTAAATTCTTGCTATAGAAAAAAATTTCACTCTCTCACCAGCTATATAAATGCTAAGATTTCCTGTTGCTGCAGAAACTACCACTTTTTTCCTGATTCCTGGATCTATAAAACATAATACTAATTTATAAAATGTAGGGGCAGAATAAATTTCAAGCTTGAAATAACTAGAAATGATCAATGTTTTAAATGGACATATAAACACTGAACTATGCAAAATGATAATGCAAATTATTTTTATATCATTGAAGATTGATGAACTTCTTAAAAAATAAGATACAAAATTAGAAGTTATCTGAACTTTTTCCTGGCACATGGACAAAGCCAAAGTTAGAGAAATTTGCTTAATTCAAAATGTAACCTAAAATAAAAAAATATTTTTCTCCCTACTCAAACATACTTCCTGGGTTTGGCTGAAGCCAACAGCAGAAATGCCAAAACTGATTCTTAAGGGATTTTTTTCAGCACAGAAATACAGAGACTCTACAGAGAAAGTAATATTTTAAAAGTTTTTAAGGTTTATATAAGTAATCAGACCTTCTGATGCTTATCTTTACTGAATTGCTGAAGTTTGTAGTGTTTGTATATCTTTATTTAAGGATCTGTTTTACAGACATGGAAGTTAACAGCAAAGTTCAGTGAACATTTGTTGGAAGTTTGATTTATCTTTAAATTGATTAATCATGTTTGAAAATCCAGTAAAAGAGACCCACACAACAACAGTAAAATTTAAACTTAATACTTCTTCCAAAATATGCTTGGAAGTTCCAAAAGTCCCGTAAATATAGTTTGTTGAAATCCATGCAGATATATTGTAATAGTGGATTTCATAAATCTATGCTTTAGCTGTACTGAGGGTGACATTAATTATACACTGTCATCCACATAGGTTATACATTATCCTAATTAACTGTTTTAGATAAAATAGAAATAGAAAACTTCATGTATCAGCATGCTGTTCATGCTTGCTTTTACCCTGATGGCTACCATAGAGATATTGGGTTTTCTTGCCACACAGTGTCATTGAAAAATGTCATTTACAGACCACAGTAAAATATTTATCACACAGTTCACTTAATTGAAAGTCATTCATCATAAGTAACTACAAAAGTTACAAATATCATAGATAGACTTATGTTAAAAATTTATATTAATCTTACTGAGATAAGTGGGTGTCTAAAGAGTATATAGTCAGTGTAGGTTGGGGGAGGGGTGCTAGTGTTTTGATTTTGGTTTCTTGGGGGTTTTTGGTTGGTTCTTTTTTCTTTGTAAAGAGTGTTCTGGAATTATGCCTGAAATCATCTATAGTTGTGGTCTAAGAATGTTAAGTACCCTAAATCCATCTTTACTGATCAATTATGTTAATTAAAACTTTACTATATTGTTTTTGCAATTAGAAGAAGACATTTATGAAGATGACATTTAAATATGTCATTTCTATTTACAGAGATACAAAAGAATGTGTAATAACATACATGCCTAGTTCTTGATGTTCCATATATTTTATATTTTATTTTATTTTAAAAAATTAGTAACTTTCTGGATGGAGATAATATTTTATTTTACCTGGATACTGGATCCTCTCCCTTTTCTTAATTGTGGAGGTTCAATTAAATGTTTATGCAGCTCAGCAGAGAACTGCAGTCTACCTGCAACAAGCCACTATCCCAAGGATTCGGAGTACATTTCAGGGAAGAAATTGAAGTGGTAGTTTAATTGATATTGGCCCCTCCTTAATATTAGACTATTTCCCTAAAGTTCCATTGTATGTATTATGGTAATATCTCAGGTCACAAACCAGGCAGTGAGAAAATTGAGCCTTAAGCACCCCTGTCCTGCAGGAGAAACAGATCAAGACCTGCATCTAGTGCCACAAAATACAGTTTTCTATGAGAGCAAGTGGTAAGAATCAGGTAAGTGAGGAGTAGACCTCCATACTAAAAAAGAGCAAACCTAAGGGCTGGCACTTAAATGATGTCTTTAGATTCCAAATATTTTGCATAAACCAAAATGAGGCAGTGTCCTTGAAAAAACCTGTTCAAAAAATGTCAGAGGTTTAAGTATCTAAATAAGTGAGTCAGCTGTTGTGATTCACTTTAGGAAAATATTTACTCTTCTATGCAGGGAAAGTAGGATGCTGTCATTCTCTTCAAGAATCATGCCCCCTTCACACAGGCTTAAATTGCTTGAATTTGTGTGTAGAATCCAAGCTGTTGGCTAAAACAGCAATGAGAGGCACACTAGTTAACAGAATTCCTGACTGAAATATGACTACTGAACTTAATTTTTTCTAAATCAAATTGGATGTTCAATAAGGTGCGACATGCAATCACCATTAACAAATTATTTAAATACTGAATTGGACAAAACATCTAGGTTGAATAACATTTTTTCCCCATGTTTCCACTGGCACAACAGTGGCACAGTTAATTGAAACTGTGAAAGGTATTTTTCAAATATCATAGAATGATAGAAAAATTTGTATTGGAAAAGACCTTTAGGATCATTGAGTTCAATCATTAGTCCAGCACTGCCAAGCCCACACTAAACCATGTTGCTAAGCACCACATTTCCTCAGGTTATAAAACCTGCAGGGATGCTCACTCAACCACCTCCCTGGTCAGCCTCTTCTAATGCCTGACAACTCTTTCTGAGAATTCTTTTTTCCTAATATCCTATCTAAAAGTCTCCTCATGCAGCTTGAGGCTGTTTCCTCTTGTCTCTTGTTACCTGGGAGAAGAGCCTGACCCCCACCTGGCTACAGCCTCTTCTCAGATACTTGTAGAGAGTGATAAGGTCTCCCCTGAGCCTCCTTTTCTCCAGACTAAACGTCCCCAGCTCCCTCAGCTACTCCTCACAAGACTTGTGCTCCAGGCACTTCCCCAGCTCCAGTGTCTTTGTCAATGGAGGACAGGAAAGGCTTCAGAAATCCCTGGGGGGTTTCTTGATATTTTTTTTTTCCGTGAAGTGCTCGGATATAAGGAAATGAATCATTATTGATAAAGGTGCAAATAGTCTGCATTTAATTTTTCATCTTTTTTTTTTATTATTTATTCTTTATTCTGTTTTAGGAGTGCAAACTTCTTTTACAATTGTGCCCCTTTGGGCATGTGTAGATTCTGTTTTAGAAATTTTTCCAGTTGTTAATGACCTAATAAACCTATCAAATCTTACTACAGCATTTTTTAAATGTGGATGGAATGGAATGAGTTTGCAGCTGCCAACAGACTACAATGTAAAGAAATAACTTAATGAATAACACATTAAAATAAATATTTTGGGTTCTGAGTGAGATTTTTAAGATTTATGCTGGGATTCATGTCAAGAAATGTGTGCTTCCCACTGCCTGAATCCCAGAGGAAAATGCAAGGATGTTTTGGGGGATAATATTTTCAAAGCAAAATGTTAATCAGAATTCTCTTTCTCTTACCTGTGCTTCAACTTGTTGAGTCCTGATGGGTAAACCAGCTCACAGTTTATGAACTTCCTCTAATCACATTAAAGAGTTTTATCTGTTGGCTATCTACTCAGACTCATGACATCAGTAAACAGCAAGAGATATAGAAGAATCATTTTGTGGAGGTGACAGGAAAAGCAATAATTTACAAATATAGAAACAATATAAGGTAGTTATAATGACAACATAATTGTCAGGATCTCTTTCTGACCTTTGTATTTTAAAAATTTTTATGGTTTTATGTCATTTTAAAGAGTGTGCAATCATAATGAAACAAGAGTGTCTTAACCTTCAGTGAGAGCTCTGGTGGTCCTGCCTCAACAAAGTACAACTGACTGAGTGCTTAAAAGAAAAAAATTACTTGGGTATATTGCAGAATGAGGGCCTAAGTCTGTGTAAAAAAAAAAAATTAAAAAGGGAGAAGGGGAAGGATAAGAAGAAAAAAGGTTGGGAAGAGAAAGCCAAGGCTTATTCATATAGTATCATTCACACCAGCATTATCCATTTTTTGATTAAAGACTTATTAAATTTGAAACAGGATGTAGAATAAAAGTACTTATATACACAAGCACATCCCACTTTCAGTCTGAATAGTGTGCAGTAGGTCTGGCTTGACCTAAATGGTACTCATTAGTGTCTGTATTGTACAACAAGCTACACTTATCCTCTGGCTTTTATCCCCATTATCACACTAAGGTTAGGCTTTCATTGTAAGGGCAGTATCTAGGAAAAGGCAACAAATTTTGTAAGTGGCTGATGCATAGAGAGTTTCTGTGAAATGTTTATAGCTATTTGAAAAATAAATATTGGCTTCGCTGTTTCCTTGGTTTTCTTAATGCAAAATTAAGTTTAAAAAATGCCAAAATGAGTTATGTGGCACTAAGACCTTGGTAGAAAAATATAAACAGACTATTAAAACATATTTCAACTCCCTTGGCGTCATTTGTGGCCAACAAACAGTCATCTGTGAGTGAAAGGTTAACTGACTGTCACCCATTTATGATCCAAGTCCTTTCCTGGTGCCACACTGACCAGGCTAACAGAGATCAGCATGTTTTACATGTCTCTTTCACCCTAAAAACCCAGGTCATGACCTAATAAGAGCTGTGATTCACAATAATGACTCCTTTGGTTCAAATGGCATCGAGGTAGGTGCAAAGTTTTACCTCAGTGCAACTCAATTATAATCCTAAATAAAAGAAAACAAAACATGAACAGTGCACATGCACTTGGGTCAAGTGTGTTGAGCTGTTCCAGAACAGATTTAAAATTGAAAACACTTCAGCCTCTAGGATCTGATGAAACAGAAGACTGGAGACCAAACTCTGTATGGTACCAAGCACTTCTCTTTCTTTTTCTAATTAGGCTTTCATTGTTATTGAGTACCTCCTTCTTGCAGATCTTTGCAGACCAACCAAACAGTGAAAACAAACTGTATTCGATATCACAATAAGTTTGTGCTCTGACATTCAAAGTTGTTGTTTGTTTGAGGGTTTATGTAAATTAGCAGCTCTTTAGACATGGTGTATACCTCTGCTTTGTGGTCTAACTCATCCACTGCATTGCTGCTGCAGACCAAATAATGAATAATATAACTTTTATTACCATTACCTTAGAGAGAGAGAGAACTAAATCAAGTACTCATTTGATAGGAAAAAAAATTCCAAAACTCAGACCCAAGAGAACAAGAAACTTAAAGATTGGTGCAATAAATGACTACTGAAAAATCTGGGAGGATTCCTTTGCCAGATTTTCTTCAGGCCCCACAGGTACATTTTACTTTTTGACTCATGAAAGGAGAAAACTCACAAAAAATACCACACTGCTTTGCTGGTATTTGCTGAAAATATCAGTGCAGAAAATGTTCTTAGAATCAAGCTCTAGAAACCTTGCCAGTAGAGCTGTTAATGATAAAAGGACGGCGAAAAACCACTGGCATTGGCTGGCTGGGAAGCTGGTAACAGATTTCAGAGACTTTAACCATGTACATTCTAGATTAAATAGAGGTCACTCTAAGAATTTCTGCTTGTTTTTTAAGCAGATGAAAGCTTGCTCTGTCAGTTCTCAGAGCAGACATGAGCTCATTCTGCCCACACTTCATCCTGGCTGGAAGCTGAACTGTCGCAATAAGCGCGACACTGAGCCTACTCACAGGCAGGGTATTTCAGCCTGGGCTCAGTGCCACAGTGACAGGTCTACCAAGCTTCTGCTTAGCTCAGAGAGTGGGCAGAGAGTCAGCAGCAGTGGGGGCACACACAGCCCACACCCTCTGAGGGGGCCTCCAGGTCTCATTCTTTGCTTCTGCATTGTGGAGATCTAAGTTTGAATGGTTGGCTCATGGGAAAATTGTGGACATTTCAGAAAACTTTCCAAGCAGCATTTGTTTTTTTTTTAATCTGGAGATATTGTTACTAATACTAAATAAATTAAGCATATTTCTTGTAAGCGCTTAGTGGTCAACTTCACATTGATGGAGATCTTGGTCATCCACAGGAAGAATACAATTTTTCTCATTGAAATCAGAGACACATCCCATCTTTTGTAACTTTTTTTCTACCTTTCAGGACTGGCATTTGGAAGTGTCATTTTTTTCAGTTTTGATTAAAGTTATGGGAAGAATAATGTCCAGAGTAAATATTTTGAGCTGGACTTGAATTTGATCCTGAAAATGTACTGCACTTTATACTTGCACAGATAATAGTGAAGAGAATTATACAACCAGGAAATCTTCATTAAAGAAACTTTTCTAATACACAAATGCTTTCTAATTGTGAATTTTACTGTGAGATTTTTTCCTCATTCTGCATTGTACTTTTGCATTTGTTTTTCTGCTTGCACACTTAAGATATATGCATTATGCTGCAATACTAAACTTTCTGCACATCAGTGATTAACATTAATGTAACTCTAAATTTTCACACTGTGATGCTGTATCTATCTGTAACATTTGACATGTCATTACAATATCCATTACACTTTGTACACAAGTTTTCACTATGCTAATCTACATTCTGAAAATTATTATAAGTTGCAGAGGGTTTTAACATGTTATACAGTAATTTAATGAATTCAAGCAGTGAAAAAATTACAAGAGCACGCAACTTCTAATCAGGAAAGTTATTGTAACAATAAATAAAACAATTATTGTGTTATTCATTTTTAATAGAAATTGAGGTAAATATCACATCACTTATGTCCCTGTGATGGATAGTCTGAATTTAAAGACTGCATGACCTTGTAGATATCTGAATATTCTACAAAGAGCAGTTTTGACATAAAAAAGTTTCTCATGGGTGGCAAATATCCAGAAAAATCTCAGCTACACAAGATCCTTTTATTCAGGAGCTGTTTCATGTCAAAGCCCACTGGAGATGAAAAAACAATGTTACTGACTTCTATATCAAAACCTACAACAACAAAAACTACTTTTTAGCTCTTTGTAGATGCTTTGATGCAAATAGTTTAAAGAAATGTAGCTCTTTTTGGTGTTATTACTAGTAGAAGTGGGAGCTCTTACCTTTGGGACACATAAGTCTATTCAGCACAGGATTTGATAAATTTTGCTAAAATACTTGTTTGAAATTCTTTCATAATGTAAATGTAGAGGTGGCATAAAGCAATAAAGGCTTGAAAGAGAGTAACACTGTGCAAGAAGACTGACAATGTAGATAGTGAAGATAATAAAAACAAAGGTAAATTAGTATTTTTAACTTAGAGAAGGAAAAAAACAGGTCAATATTAAAGCCTGTGCAGCTTTCTGTTAGGTGCCACAGCATGCTCTGTCTTCCCCTGTTAGCTGGGACAGACACAAATCTCCGCTGAACTACAATACGTAAAAAGGAGATCACTACTGAGTTTCCATTGATAATTTTTCTGCCAATACTTACATTCATTAAAGAGTTCTCTCAGACCTCAGACTCGTGTAGCTGTGCAGTAGCAAGGATTTCATAACACTGCTCTGTCTAGAATTACATTATTCTCACATAAACCTGTTTTTTTTTTTTTAAAGATTCTTCACTGGGTAGTAAGTGGTTGAGCTACTAGTCATTGTTACTCTCAACTTTTCATGTAAAAATTTACTGACCTGAGTGACTACTACCCACCCTGTAGGAGTTAGTTTTATGGACTCAGCAAGAGAAAGGTTTAAAACTACAGAACTTCCCTCAGCATGCCATAACCAGCAACATATGTCCTGCTGCAAATAAATTACTCAAGATTCACTGAGCCTCAAAGGGAGTACAAATGTAAGTGTGTAGCAGAATAGTATCCACTACTTCATAACATAATTTTATAATTTAATAAAAACCTATTTAATTCAAAATAAGACACGGAGCAGGGAGCATAATCTTAGAAATCCATCTCCCACTCCATTGACAAGTGACCTGCTACCTATTCATTCACTGATGAGTGAATTCATCCCTGCACAGCGTCAGAGATTCATCAAGGAGCTGTTCCCTGGCAGCACCGACTGCTGCTTTCTCTGGGGAAGCAACAACTGTGGTCTGGATACCCTCTGCAAATGAATTCATTAACCCAAGGCCTTTCATTTATTTTGTAAGACAAGGCATTGTCTCCTACCTTCAGGCTGTGGGCTGTGAACTGTCAGGGGATATAAATGGATGCCTTGCTATTTTCAGGATTCCCTAATGGTTGACTCTAGGCAGCTCTCTGCTCTGCTTGTTGCCTGATTTGGCCTCTGTCTAAGCAGCTTATCTCTCCCCAGACATGCACAGAGAATCGAGTGTCTCAGATAGGCTCCTGCAGTCTGTTCCTAGGGCTCAACAGCTTTAATGTTACCACTGAAAAATCTTTATCTCACCTACCTGTAGGAAAACATGTGAATAACCACTTAAATTCATTAAATCCAGGATGATTTATTAATGATTTAATCCAGTCTAAAAAATTGCTACAAAATATTCTTTTTTCCTTTGCCTCAAGTTTGAATTGATGTTTATTTTATTGTAGATAAGCTTTATGGGAAAATAAGATACTTTTGTTCTTGCTCATATATTTTCCCTTTCTTAAAAAAGTTTAGGAGTCTGGAGGAGGAGATAATGTCATGCCCACTATGTTCCACAGTGATAGCTGTGGTGGAACATATTGGAAAACAAGCTTCTCTTTCAGTTAAGTGGCTGAAAAGCCCTAAAATGCCAAAGGAAAGAAAAGCTTCTAGAATCATAAGAGAAAAATCAAACTTAATTACTGGAAGTGTATGACTAATATCCTGTAAAAAAACACTGGAAGGTGGGTTCCGCAGGCATGTGAAACTGAATATATGGAGAATTATCCAGTATTGATGATATTGAAATATATTGGTTTGGAGAAGGTAATTGAAAATTAACCTGTTAAATGAAAAGGATAGAGAAAACCAAGACTGAAGACATCATCAATTTAGAGATAGCTTGGAAGATCTAATAATGAAAGTAGATAACAGATATCTACCTATTATTGATGAATAAGTGGATAACCATAATAGTTAGGCCATTGTTACATTAAATTCTGAATGTAAATTACATTGGAGGCTTTGCCTTTCTCCTTGAAAACAAGGCTGCTGTACCACCAACAGTATATATCTAATACAGCTTGTACACCAGTACTCTTCTAAAATATTGAGGAAATAATTTGCTTGTGTTTATGGAACACCAATGTTGATTTCCCTCCATGTCCTAGATACTGGTTCATTAAGGAGTTCTAGCATTAATTTTGACTAAAATAAAACATTTTTAAACAGATAATGTCTCATAAATTGTATAATTTCTGAGCTGCCTTTGCATATATTAATCCTTTACAGTATTTGGTAAATATATAATAAAATAATATTTATAATATTTATATAATAAAAGAGTCATAGAACAGTCTGGGTTGGAAGGTCATTTAGTCAAAGCTTCCACTCCAATGATCAGGAACATCTTCAATTAAATCAGATTGCTCAGAGCTCTGTCCCACCTGACCTGGAATTTTTCCAAAGATGGGGCATCTACCACTAATTTGACAAACCTGTTCCAGTATTTCACCACTTCATTGCAAAATATTTCTTCCTTATGCCTGCTCTAAATTTATCCTCTTTGAGTTTAAAACCATTATTCCTTGTCTTATGATGGACAGGCCCTGTAAAATCTCTGTCCCAACCTTTCTTATGAGCCCCTTCTAAATACTGAAAAACATCTCTAAGGTTTCCCTGGAGCCTTCACTTCTCCAGGCTGAACAACCCCAACCCTCTCAGACNCATAAATTGTATAATTTCTGAGCTGCCTTTGCATATATTAATCCTTTACAGTATTTGGTAAATATATAATAAAATAATATTTATAATATTTATATAATAAAAGAGTCATAGAACAGTCTGGGTTGGAAGGTCATTTAGTCAAAGCTTCCACTCCAATGATCAGGAACATCTTCAATTAAATCAGATTGCTCAGAGCTCTGTCCCACCTGACCTGGAATTTTTCCAAAGATGGGGCATCTACCACTAATTTGACAAACCTGTTCCAGTATTTCACCACTTCATTGCAAAATATTTCTTCCTTATGCCTGCTCTAAATTTATCCTCTTTGAGTTTAAAACCATTATTCCTTGTCTTTTGACAACAGGCCCTATAAAATCTCTGTCTCACCCTTTCTTATGAGCCCCTTCTAAATACTGAAAAACATCTCTAAGGTTTCCCTGGAGCCTTCACTTCTCCAGGCTGAACAACCCCAACCCTCTCAGACTTTCTTCATAGGAGAGGTGTTTCAGCCCTGTGATATTTTTCATGACCCCCTTCTGGACCTGCTCCAACAGGTCCATGTCTTAGGTTCTGAGGGATCCAGAGATTATTGTAGCGTATCAGATGAGGTCTCACCAGGACAGAGCAGAGGAGCAGAATCCCCTCCCTTGCCCTGCTGGCCACGTTGCTTTTGATGCAGCCCAGGGCATGTTTGGCTTTCTGGGCAGCAAGTGCTCATCGCTGGGCCATGTCCCCCAGGACCCCCAAGGCCTTCTCTTGTGGCCCTCTCCTGATCTGTTCATCCCTCAGCCTGTGTTGGTGCTGGGTGTTGCCCTGATCCAGGTCCAGCACCTTGCTTCCAAACCAGGATCTTCACCTGACTGCCATGACTTTTCAAATATGACAGAGTAGCTTGGCAACTCCATCACCAGGACTCTGGGATGCATCTTGCCAGGTCCCATAGACTTATGTACGTTCAGGTTCTTCAGATGGTCACAAAACTGATCTTCTCTTACAGTGAAAAGGACTTTGTGTCCTCAGTCCCCATTTTGTGGTACATCTGCCCAAGAGCTGTAGGAACAAACATTGGCAGTGAAGACTGAGGCCAAATTGTTACCAGTTTTGTCAGTCTTGCTCACGCAGGAGAGTATACTTTATCTGACTTTCTTTCCTTTGCTGACACACCTGTAGATGCCCTTCTTATGATTCTTTGCATCCCTTGCCAAGTTCTGCTCCAGCTGCATCTTCGTTTTCTTGATTTCATCCCTATATAACCAGGCTTTGCTCCACAGTAGTCACAGCTATTGTATATTGAACTATAAATTACTTTAATGAAGTTAGAAGTGGGAAATTATTAGCTGTGGATGGATAGTGTATATTGGGATTTATGTGGAGGACGATATTTTTTTTAAAATTCATAAATTCCATGAGCATATTTATATCAACTTTCAGTCAGAGAAATTGTTATACTTAATTTCTTAACTTAATTTCTGCTTACATTTGGAGATACTGCATGAACTGCCAGTGAGTTTTAGTCACTGATATGATACAGCAACACTGGCATCTTTCCAGAAAGACCTCTGGTTAATGGGCATTGGATTGAATCCTTGCACTTCCAGTATTTAGGCTTCATAGAATATTATTGGACTGACAGTATTGCTAAATAAAATCAAGTTATTTAAGTCAGATATTTATATATACATAAATATGCTAAATATTTTTATCCATATTATTGATTTTAAATCACCATTTGGTAAAAATATTTTCAAATCATAGAAATTATGCATACCACAGATACCATTCTGTCTGTTAATAGGATTTTACATGGATTTTTCCTCTGAAGTAGACTTGTAAATTAAATTTCAGCTTTCAAAGAAAAGTGAATACCTACAGGCTTTTTGCATTTTTTCAACATGACTATTTTTTAAATTATTCTGTAATTTTCATATTTGGCAAGAAAAGTACAGGAGTCTGGGCACAGAACAGGGTCCCAATAGGATCTGTGTTTATTTTTTCACTTTGCTACAGATTTTCTATATATCTTCCACTGTACTTTCCCTTCCCCATTTGAGAAAAGGCTGAATAGATCCTTTGAAGGTTTATTGTGATACAAATCATGCAAAAGAAGCTAAGCAGATGGCTCAAAAAACTTACAAGTCAGATTGATCCTCTATTTTACCTAAAAAACTCAAGTGACACAAGAAGAAAATGTTACTTATACAGTTGCATCAAGGAAAACTCTGGGTAATAACAAGAACCACACCAATATTTAAAAGTGAGATTTTGTACACAAAGAAGTGACAATGGCCTATTTGTGTCCTGTTTCTGAAACAGCAATACTACATGGAATATGTTTTTTAATTAAAGATACCTAAAACCATCTTCCCCATAAAATCTGTACTCTCAAATAATACTTTTTTTACTATCTGTTACAGAATTTTCAGCAGTAAAATTTAAAAGACTGTACAGATAAATATATTTTTTCTCTATTGTACAGAAAGATAAGTGAGGATTTTTATGAGAAATTCCATCATTAGTTCAACAATGGTGATGACTATAAATAGCCTCAACCTTAAAAAAACCCCAAAAACTAAGATGAACATTTTATCAAGGCTTCTGGCAGCAGACTACATACCTGAGTTGTCTAAGAAAACAGAGAGAAATAATACAATTGCTGAAACTACATATAAAAACTTTTAATCAAACGAGATAAAAGTCCAATGTTCTACTCAGTGAATTGAAAACTCTCTGCTACCAGGTCCCATAAAGTTTACCAGTGGTTGGTTTACTGTCAACAACTGATCTTGTTTCCTAAAGCAAAGCCTGAGAGACATAAGATCCTGGAGAGCTTGGAAAATGTCACCCAGATTTGCAGGGTTTGGAAGATCATGTCAGCTGTTCAAAGTGATTTGAATAATTTTAATGATTACCTCTCCTGTTTTTAACAAGTTTCGTCAACTTGTGGCCTCTGAGGACCCCCTACACCTGACTCTTCCCTACATGACCATTATTGTCCTGTCAATGAGTCTCTTGTGCTCCTAATGGATCTATGCTCTCTTTCACTTTCTCATGGAATTTTGTAATCACTTTCTCATGCTTGATCCAATATAAAGTCTCTTCTTCATTTTAGCTACCATTTAAGGTCAGCCACCACATTAAATCCAAACTGACTCAGGGAAGTTAGGATGTTCTCTGTCCATCATCAGTTTTCACCTATGCCTACATCAACCCCAAAGCCTTGCTCACCTGAGCAGCACTCTGTGATCATTTAATCATATTTCCCCATAGGGCCAAAGTCAGCAAATCATTGCAGCAATAGCAAACTCTTCTAACTAAAAGAATGATTAAATACCAGTGTGTATTGTCATAGGGAGATGAGTGTCTACTAAACTTCTCTAATCGTTCTGAAGTAAAAATAACTCAGACAATTAAAAAGTGTAATTCCCCCATTCTTCACCCCTTGCTTTGCTTGGAAGTGCTTCTCCTGTATCATGAGTAGAAAAAACAGATGTATCTGCAGGATGAAACTATTACTGTTCAAAATTCAGCATCAATATATCTATTTTCATAAACTAATATGTAGGATTATGAATTGTGGTGCCTGAAATCCCAATGGTTACTTTTCCTATTCAGTTTTGGAGGATCTGAGGATGGGTCAGAGCAGAAGTGTATCATAGCTGTACATCTCCAAAGAACATCAAATAATGTCAAGTGGGCTAGGCAGAGTCTACACAGGAAAAGAGGAGAGGTCGTGTATCTTTTGGGATTCTCTTTCAACTCATGTTTTTATAGTTCTATAAATAATTCCTAATTACATTAAGGGAGATTTTACTTCTTTTCTTTTTCTCTTTCTAAGTTGCTAAGGGTCTGACAGATATTTTCATCATATTTACAGATAGTCTCTGTGTAATCATCTTGTGTAGATAAGAAACCTAAGGATGTTCTAATAAATGTAAATCGCTTAGATACTGTTATTAAAGATTTCACATGTGCCACATTTGATTTTCTGTTTCAGTTATCATTTATCATTATACATTTACTGATTCAGTAACTACCTTCTCATCTCAACCTTCTTCCCACTCATCATCTGGGATAAATAGATTTTATTCTAATTTCCCAGAAAACCTCTTAGAGCTGTCTCATTTTGAAAGAGAAACAAGTGTATTTGAACTTACATGTGTTCAGCATTACTCTTTTTAACAATAGATTCTTAGACTAATAAAAAGTAGTAAAGAGAATACAAAAAACCCAGAGAAAAAACAGAACCCTTCTGAAATCACCAACTGGGAGTTATCCAGACTGAACTGAACTTCGTTTAATGTTGAGGCTGGATTTTGGAAGAACAATATTAAAATTATTTTCAATATTTTCTCAAGCAGATTTTATCACTTCATAGTTTTTATCTTTTCTTTATTTTCTTTTCTTTTTCTCTTTTCTTTTCTTTTCTTTTCTTTTCTTTTCTTTTCTTTTCTTTTCTTTTCTTTTTCTTTTCTTCTCTTTTCTTCTTCTTTTCTTTTCTTTCTTCTTTTCTTTTCTTCTTTTTTTTTTGTATTTTCTTCTTTTCATCTTCTTTTTTTTCTTCTTTTTTTCTTCTATTTTTAAACTGTATTTGAGCACAAGACCAGGAACTTTTTTTTTTTTTTTTTTTCACATCTTCCAAATATACAAGATACTGCCATAGCAAAATTAAAGATGTTCCACTTCTTGAGCTTTTTTTTTCATTTCAGTGCCCTTTTCTATTTCAGATTTTCTTGGTCCATTTCTCAGAGAAGCTTAGAAACTTGTCTCTTTACTGGTTACTATTCCTTAGTGAACTTAGGTTATTTGAAACTAATGTGAATCTAGCCAGTGTACAATTACATATTTTTGCTAACAGAAACAACACTTAATGTGGGTCATTATAAGAAAAAAGCTTCCAAAATAAGACAGCATCTGTTTTGTTTGGCAAAATTATTTCAAATAACAGTAACTAAAGTTTTGAAGAGGTGTGCTGTTCTGTGTTTGAGGCATTGAAAGCAAACATGGGAAATGCCTGAAAGTTGTGGAGGAAAGGCACTGGGAGCAGGAGTCTGGGAATTGTGGTTTTCAGCTTCAGAGAAATCATTTAAATACTTAATGGCAGCTCCTCAGATGAAGGGAAAACAACATTCTCTGAAGGGTGGCCAGCTGTTTAGCACTCAATAATTAGGTTTTTATTCAGCCTTCTGGAATTGCTGCTATCACAGATATTGATGATGGCAAGCAAAATAAAGAGTTTATATGTCAGAAGATGCATTCCTGTAAAGATTTATAAAATAGCCCAAGATAATTTTGGTTTGCAAAATATCTGTTGGGCATATATTTGTCTGGGCTAGGCACTAGTGCATTTGTCAAGCATGAAAAACAGTTTAGACTTGCATGTGGCTTACACATCATTCTTTCCAGAACTGTCACCGTGCTACTCAGCTATTTTTTTTAAACATTCAAATACACCTGGATAAAAATAATAAAGGAATTAATTTGAAACCCAAAGGGCCAACAGAGATGGACTTTTTTACTTCTTTATGGTTGCATCTTTCCTTATTCCAGAAAAGTATGAATGAAACTGATTCTCCATTTCCACAAGAGTTGCACCATAAGGAGACCACAGAGTGTGAACAGATCTATTCTGGCCTTTATTTACACTATGGAATAGGACAGGAGCCAAAAGTGAAGTCAACAGCCTTCATTCAAATTCCCTTTGATTTTTGTGGAAAAGAGACTTGAACATGGGTAGCATAATTTATGCCTGTTACTCAACATTATACTCTTTGAGGCCTGTATGCCCCCTCTGATTTTATTTCTACAGGTTTGTATTATATCTCTTGGTTTTCTTGATCAGCAAGAAGAGTTTACATGGATCAATTTTTATAACTTCTTCCATGTTCAGAAAATATTATTTATATTCCAAAAGACCTCCCTTTTTTATAATGAAAGTGGGTTCCCTTCCCTTCCCTTCGGGGAAGGTAGGGAGGGATATCTACCTTCTAGGAGGTAGATATCCTTCAGGTTTTAATGAAGAATCCAAATATTTTTTCTATTCACTCAGTGTTGAGTTCTGGATATAAAAGTTATACAGTTTTTAGCAGTTCTACCAGACAACACAATTAATAGCTCCATTCTTCTCAAATATGTTAGGTTTACTTTATCCTTCCATCATTGAGAAACCTGATTTCTGTTTTATTTTTACAATCTTTATCCAGTTTTGATGAAAATAAGCATCATATTGTCTTTTCTCATATTTGACAAGTGAACAATGAACAATATTTATCACTCAGCAGAGTTAAAAGAATTTCAATAGATTCTTACCTGTAATTCTGTTTTTCATTTCCTATGTGAAATCTGTCATATTGTGAATATGCCCGGTTTCCTTCCCAGTCCATTAATTCAATTCTTAGAGAATATTGCCTCTGACTTGTTATTGCAAAGATAAATTCATTTCCCAGCCAATGTTCACCTGATGGGCTACCAAAACCCTAGAAAAAATTGGCAAAATAACTAGATGTAATTATTTTAATTGGTAGAGCCTTTATACAATAATAAAGCCATCATCATATTTTTCCTGTACATTCTAATTACTGGTCACAGCTTTCTTTGCTCCAGTTTGACTGTATCTAAAATTATTCTACTAATATATATGATGTAGGAATGTCATGCAGTTCAACTGGTGTTTGCAAGGGTAGCCGAGGTTATCAGCTGGAAATCATTTTACAGGTCCATGATATTAATAGCATGATTCTGTATGTCCACGTTGTTTAGTGGGAATACTGGACATAAAAATATTCTATAATGCATTTAATATGTTGTTAAACTTTGTTATCTAGCTCTTCTTGTAGTCACCTTGCTCTGCTCACATTTCATATGTTCAGATGATCTTATTTCCAGTTAAGCAAACTATATCATTTTCAAACATGGAAAAATAATAATGAAAGAAAAAGTATAATTAATTTTCCAAACCAATTCCTAGACATATGTTTTTATATATCTTCCAGGTTTTAAAGTTGTTTAAATTGTAGTGAATATTTTACTACATTAAATTTAAGGTTTTATGCAATGTCATTAACTTACTTATTTTATATTAGAATAGTTGTTCTTTTTAAACTATTAGTTCATACCTGAGAACTCTTCAGTCCATTTTATATTTTTCTTTTTTTTTCTCTTTAAACAGTAAAAAAAATTTTCATCTTTAATATTTACTTGTGAAGAACTACTCCAACATGACTGTGCTTATTCATAGTTCTTAAGACAGGAAAAATGGGAAACAGAAATCTCCTGATTTGCTTACAGTGGTGTACTGGGGGTGTTTTAGAAGGTCCTGTGAAAATTTCCTGGTCAAATTAAATGAAAGGTTGGATTATTTCCAGAAAGCACATATTTTTAAAGGGGTTAAAATCAAGAGACCTCCTTGGGACTAAAGGTTAGATAATGAGAAATGTGTCTGTGAGACACATTGGCAAGACATCGATCTTCTCTATATAATGTTTCAGTCACTGCTAACATGAGATGAAAACTTTGAAAGTAGAGCTCTCTCTCTTTTTTTCTTTATTGCATTGCTGTGGCTTCAGCCCTGATTAGTTGCATCTCTGGAGGATGAAATCCTGCCTCCCCAGAGGCCATGTGGTAGCACAGGTAACACTCACTCAAGCAATGCATAGGAATATCAGCTGCAAACTTCTAAAGAAAATTAATTTTAAAAGTTTAGAAGCTTAAAAGTTTGACTGGTCTAAAAAATAAAAATTAATGATTTTTTTTTTAAATTGTTCCCAGAGAGAATTGCCATAGAAAGTACTTTACTCAGGATGCATTTTTGTTCACATGACCCTCCCTGAGCATATATTTGGTGACTCACTGGTAGTAGAGGCTGAGAAGACATGCCACACTTGGGTATGCTGAACTGAGTACACTAACTTATATTTTGAATCAGCACGTCTGCCTTTTGGCTCAGACATCATCAAGAGATACCCATGGACAAAGTGTTTCATCTGCAAGAACTGAAATTCAGTAGTCTGTGGCAAGTCTCTAAGAAGTTTCAGACTGAAATGTGGTAGCATACTATTAGCTGGCTTTTTCTTTCCTGCATGTTTTCTTCCATGGATTTCATTATATCCTCTTTATCCTATTCTTCTTCTATACCTCTCTATTTCCTACAGAAGTCTCTGTAAATACTGGGTGTAGGTAATACTGGTGATACCCTGCTTTGAACCCTTCTGTCTCCCAGTGTGAGCAGCTGCTCCTCAGATTTTCCCATTATGGTGCTTTCTGTTATTACTCACTTGCTGCTTTGAAGACATTCACGTTCATATTTGGCTTCATACATTGCTCCTAAAACACAAAAATACTTGTTCCTCACCTGTACGGACCCTGCCGACAGCTGGCACACCCTCCTGTGTTATCACTGTTTTCTGTCTGTGCCTTTGATTCTTTCCATCTTCTTGCCTTGTCTTTCTACCCTTGACTGCCCCACCTGGAGTTTCCTGTTCTAGTTTCTAGTAGCTTTGGCAGTGTCATACCAGAGCAGTTGGTGGTTTGTGTCTGACATCTCTCACCACTGGTCACTGTCACTCATCTCAGAGGAAGGCAAAATATGCTCTGCATGGACTACCTACCAGGAAGTTTGTCTCCCTAAAAACCAGAAAGAAGTGGAGCACAGTTGTTCAGATATCAGTCAAATTAGGTTTTCTTGGACTTTACATGGTTTCTTACTCACAAAAGTACTACTACTACTACTACTACTACTATTATTATTATTATTATTATTATTATTATTATTATTATTATTATCTGTCTATCTTTAAGAGAAGATTATCAGGAAATTCTTTCTCCCTTTTTCCCAGTGCAGGAAAGCTGAGGGGACTCCCCTTTGAACTGTTGTCTATTGAATTATGTATATCTTATCTCGTTTAGATTACAGCTTATTCAGTATGTAATATTGTTTTATAGAAACTCCAGACACTGTAAATAATTATTCTGAAGTAATGATTTTTATTCTTCAAGTTTTCACCTCCTTCTCCCTTTTCATATGTTATTGCACTAAGATGAAAATCTATCACTAAGTGCTTTGCTCTCTTGACCAGAGGAAATGAAGTTGCAGCAACAGAGAATAAAAGAAATATAGAAAGAAATATTAAAAATATGAGGAAATCCACCACACTAGTTATGAAAAAGGGAATCCTACTTTCAGGTGCTACAATACTGAAACTCAGATTAGAAATGCCTAGAATAAGAATTTTTTTTCCTTGACAGAAGGAAATTCTTTTTAAACAAACTACTTGCTTTTATGAAAAGAAAACCAAGGAAGTAAGTGGGCTATAAAACATCTCTCTGAAGCAAGGAATGTTCCAAAGGAGAAGCAGTGTACTTTATTAAACACCTAATATGGCTAGAAAGATATAAACAAACAAACAGGCACTCGAAGCTTTCATAGATGCAAACCAGAGAGGAGCAGTACATTTCTGTTAAGCACAGAGTTGGCAGCAATTTCTTCAAGTATAATTTTATTATGCCAAACTCAACTGTTTCCAACCTGTATTTAGTCTGCAGTTTACTGCCTATATTTCAGAGCTGAAGAAAGCCTTGCGTGCATACTGTTTTTCCCAGATACTTTGGCTGACTTAATTACTCCACAGCTCTCCTTGTTTATATCTTACTTAGACTGTCTCTACCACAAGAACGCTACTACTTTGATAGGATATGTAAACTTTTGTGTGCAGAAGAAAATGACATAATATTAGCCAAAAAAACCTGAAAAACACGATTTAATTTTGTGTTTCTATTTCCAGCCCTGAGGCTGGCAAAGAAAATGGTTGTGCCTGGTTCTTTTGATTTGCCTTCAGAATTCTTTGCTTTCAAAGAACTTAGAATTTATCTTTAAATACAAAATATTTTTTAATTGTCTCAGTTGGAAAACTTAGGAAAACAAACATATGTAGTGGTTATGCCCACCTGTCCTTTATATTTGTGAAATACTTTTTTAAGCATTTTGAGGTTTGGTTTAAAATCACACAAACTTGAAGTTCAGCAAGGTTTCAGAGAACTGGTGTCTGTGATGAGTTGCTGCTGGGAGAAAGGCTGAAGGAGAAGCTCAGCAGTTGCCTATTCCAATTGCTACAGGCAGACACAGAGCAGCCAGCCAAGAGCAGATGCTGAGCAAATATTGCCTCAGAGGTTCTTGCACATCTGGGAGAGATTGAGGGACATAAAAGGGCAACTCAAGCTTTTACCACAGAGAATCCTAGACAAAAATAAGGTTTCAGAAGATTATTAGTAATAAGAATGGGACTTCTATGTGGGACACAGGACAAAAGTCCACAGAAAAGGAGACCTCATTAATTTCGATGTTCATGAGAGAATTCAGTAATTGCTCAGTAATTAAAATTCAGTAATGAAAAATAAGCATTTTAGTTAGCAGATCATTTGGGTTTATACTGCTGCTCAAATCTGTGGGGCCCCAAGTGATAAGATGCCTAAAGCCTTGCCTAAGACCATGCTTGTCATTTATGGACTGATGCCTAAGATTTAGGACAAGAAATTTGGTTTTGAGAATGCCTTAGGGTAGTGTTAAAACTTAACATTAGGAGTGACCTATTTCAGGCCCATAGTTATCAAATATATTTGTTTCCTGCATATATCTGTCTGTCAACAAACACTTTGGTTTTTGCATTCAAATAGTTATAGCAAATGCTTCCAGAATTATTTGTGTTAAGGTTTTGTGCCTAAACTCAAGGAATTACATGAGGTAATCCAAGTCATCCTAAGCTATCAATCCACTAGGAAAAGGAACATCTGTGTTTCATGAATGTGTTTGCAGTTAACTACATTTTAAGACTCTCTGAAACCCAATGGGTCTTAAACACTGTTCCAAAATTGCATTTAAAATGACTGAGACACCATTTTGTCATTATCTTTCTATATTTTGTTGATAATGTGTTTCCAAATAAAGAGATTAATTCTATAAACTCTACATTTTATTCCAAAAATACCCAAATTTTCTTTTCCCTAGAAATTTGCATAATAATTTGGGATGGTTGGCAAATCAGAGGCTTTAATTCCCAAAATAGTGCTTAATGTAACAGGAAAAGGTCAGTAATTTCTAAAAATTCTCAGAGTTCTTCATTTTCTTCACAATCACTCTATGGAAGCTGGAGAATATAGCAGGGAAATATGTTTCTATTTTCATAGTATGCTTTCTTATCCCTCCACCATTAGTCAAATAAAGGATACACAAATGTTTGCACTGACCCCGCATAGATTATTATAATGTTTCATATTAACACAAACAGAAAAAAAATTATTTTTGCTGCTGAAAATTACATTAAGATCATATTTTGGCAAAGGCTGTTCTGAAATAAGACAGAAAAATCACAAACAATGAGTAAATTCTTTTATCCAGGTTTTGTCATTGAGGAATAATAAAGTAATGTTTTATACTACATTACAGCAGATAGTTCTTGTCAATATGATAGAATTTGTTTTCAGAGAAAGAAAATAACACAATACAGAACCTTACTGACAATTGTAAATCTCTTTTTGTAGTCAGATAAAGCAAAGATGTTTTCTGTTTCTATATAACTGTATCATAAATTCTGTAAATTCTGACATAATGCTCCACTGCTATGCAAAAAAAAAAAAAGAAAGATTTTATTGTTTGTTTGAATGGATTAAAGTACTTAGAACTAGGAATCAAAGAAAAAAGCACATGATTGTATAATATTTATTCTAGATGACATCTGAGTTCTACATCAGTTCATTTTCAATTTCAATTTGGTTATAACAGAGTCCAAACTACTAAAGCAGACATAAGTACAAAGAAACAGAATTCAGTACTGGTTTTAAAAATGCCCTTAAGAATTTACAAAGTTGATACTTATTCAAAAATAATAAGTAGGGTGCAAAAGAATTTTATTAGCTTTGGCAAAATCTGTGAGGGTATTCTGCCTGAATCATGCTGTTCCAAGTTCATTAAACAATTATCTCTCTTACTTTATTTATTTTGTCCGATAATGCCCACAGGAAGCTTTGACTTTTTATAGACAAAACAAATTGAAACCAGACACAGCCAATATATCCTATGGGTTCATCTTCTGTCAGAAAATTCAGTGAATAAAGCAGATAAATTCAGTGTTTTACAGCAGCAGTGACTTCCCAGAAGCCATAAAGAATATTCAGCTCCTTTTGCCTTAGCTGAGAATGTGGAATGGATATTGATTAAGAAGATAATTTCTAAAATATGTTTGTATACCTTTTTTGTATCCTTGTATATTTTCATTCACATCACATTATATTATTTATTCTGTTATTTGAAATAAACAATGGTTTATAGAAATTACTTCAATTTCTTCAAACATATGTGTATAACATATGTGTTAATTAATGTTAGATTAAAAGTATATTGGAAAACTATTCCAAATATTCAGATTTTTTTCCCGCAGGAAATACTAATAAATACTTGTTGGCAATTTTTAAAAGTATATTTAGATTGAAGCCACAGGTGCCCTCTCAAAAGACTAAAGAGAAAACTAAATTGTTGTCAGTTTAAATAAAGAACTAAATACCTATATAATCTGCCTGAAAATCTTGTTTTTAATCTGCAGCATTTCAGTCTGTTGAGCTTTGTTCTAGACTAAACATACTAGTAGACATACAGAAATTAGGTTCACTTTTTGTTTTTTTTCCTTTTCAAACACACACAGTATCAGTAGCAGCAAAATTCCCAATGAATAAAAACCACAGTGACACAATGAAGTGCAAACCTTACACAGAGGTTACCTCTGGCTGGGCAAGGGGCCCAAAACAGTGCAGTTGCCTACATACATTTCCTACAAATAAAACAACCAGTACATCCTCCTCAGGCTTGGATTTCAATCTAACTTCCTTATTATATAACTGAAAATAGAGGAGTATTTCTTATTGAGACAAATTACATTTAGGGCCTCTATCCTAAACCACCTTTTTCACTCTACCAGTGGACCCTAGGAATGAATAGACACTTAGTAGTGGCTTGTAGTAAGAACATCCCAGGGACATGGGTATGTATTAAAGAAAAGAAAACTAATTTTTTATGCTCTAAGGAAAATTAATTTTGAGCTTTCTGATAACTTTCTGATAACTTTTGGATTCATTTTTTGCAAAGAAAAAAATGGTAAGTTTTAGGGCTAAATATGCAAAATGTAAGAAAAAATCTAGAAGAGGTATTTTTGGTCATTTCAGGCAGAAAGAAAAACTTTTGGGATGTAGGACTTAATTATCTTCTCCAAATACACTGATTAATCCCAAGTAGGAAAAACGAGCATGACTAGGAGCATAGATGCTTCAGCAAAAACCAAAAGTTTGTGAGTTTGAGAAGGGACTTGAGTTTCAGCTCTATAATCTGTCTAAATAGAGCAAGCATCAAATTTATGGATTGTTCTTGAATCTCATGCTTGGGCTCAACTTGTAGTCTAAACAGTAGAACAAGAATAGAAGTTGACTGACACCAGAGCCAAAAAGTTATACTTCTAATTTGACATTATCCCCAAAGTGAAGAGCTGCTCTAGTAAGTTCCAAATGGAGCAGATCACACAGAAGATGCTCCTTCCTGAAGAGAAATGCTGTTCCACAATGAGAGCACACAACTGCTATTTGGGAAGACCTCTGCTAAAATTCTACTATATTTTCAACTCACAGAATCTCACCTGGCTCTTCTAATATAGCATTTTCATCTTGTGGATAGAAGAGTTCTTTAATGACTTTAATCTTTCTCATGGTGCTCTACAAGATGCTGTCAGCATAATTAAGCTAAATCTTGTTATCATTATATAAAATTTATTAAGTAACAGTCCTTGGAATACCACATGGGTCTTATCAGTATAAATTAATGCTGTTAAATTGAAGCACTGGTGGCAAAGCAAGCACAAGTACATATCCATGTGTCCACACAGCTCTTGAAACTGATGTTATCCAGTAATGTTTGCTTAGGAAAGACTGTGCTGAGTATAACATATTTAAAACACAACTGTGCTCCAAAACAAAATTGTGTCTAATTTCACATCCAAAAATATTCTCCAAAATAAAGAGGATGCTTCCTTTTGTAGTAACACCTCTGGTGCCCAATACAGTGATCCAACCTTCTCTGAGACAAATATTGTTTCATTCTTGCTCCCTTACATAATTATGTTGAAGCTTACATTGTAGATTAAGACTTGGTCAGGACCAGAGGAGTTTCATGAGTATGTTTTCATAAAACAAAATATGGTCTCTCACCACTTCAATATCATGTCTATCTCTACTGGACATACTGGATTCAGATCTCAGAAGAAGAGAAAATGCTGTCTCTTTTTATAGCACTGATGAAAGTAACAATTATCTGAGTAACTGTTGCATTCAGAATGGACTTTTTATTAAACTAGCATGGCATGCCATTCTTTATCACAGAAGGGTGGGTCGCTGTGAAAGGCATTACTCACATAATATCTTAATACACATTCCACTCACCAAAAATCATTTCCTTATATCCAACCCACTTGGTAAATGTGTGGAAGAAACAAATTACTTTCATGTCATCTATCCCAGTCCCTTGAAGAAAATTTTTTTATGTTCAGATGGAAGAAACTTGTGACTTTGAAGCATATTACCATAAGTAATGAATTTGTCGCTATATGTTACAAAATTATTCACGTCTTGAGTGTGCATTGTAATCACAACTCACTCTTATAAGTCATTCATTCAACATTTTAATTCAAGACCACCACTACTCCCATCCTGTCTGGTTTGTTTACACTACAGAAACATAGCTTCTGTCTTTTCCAAGGTCATGCATTCATTCCCCAGTTTTTGCTTTTCTCACAGGTCCATCCTGTTCTCAAATCCTTCATTTTGCAGAAGGAACCATGCTGGTATTACAAGGCACTTAAACTGCTTCATGCTGCTGACAGGGAAAAAACACAAAGCCATCTCTACTGAAGAAATTATGGGATTCATCTCCAGCTAGTAGCTAGATGATAGATGTGGTACAGATACCATTATGAAGGCTCTTTTCCTTCCTGAAAATTTTTTGTGCTGACAGTGAAACTGTCTCAGATCTAACACCAAAGCAGCCCTACGCCAGCTGTCATTTGAGAACAGCCCATGACCTGTCACTGCTTGGGCATTTCTGTGCATGTTATGTGAGTCAGACCAAAACTACTCAAAAATTTAGTGACAATCTTTTGTCACAAGACATGTTTGAGTCCTCTTTTAAAGAACACAGGGGTACATATATCAATGCAAGAAGAGTGAAGATTTCACGACCGTAACAATGCATAACATACCTTAAATAGTTATAATCCTGGAAAAGGAATTAAAATTCATTCAGAATATCTAGCTTTAAAAAAAGTGAGAACTATGAAAGATATTGTTCCCACAGTATGGGCTTTCAAATTATGAGCAATTTTTTTTTTCTGTCAAGAACATTCTCCTCAGCCAAGCCATATGGTTTATGTAATTTTTGTTTAAAATCCCACCCACATCTGAAGTTATTTTGCATTAAAATAGTGGAACCAGAATCAATAAGCTTACACAAACAATTCTAAAAGGTGCTTTATGCATTTTTTATGTAGTCATTGTCTCACTTGAAAAAGAAAGCGATGAACATAATGTTCTAATTATTGAAAGGGATTTGAGCTCTGTTTGTAGTTGTTTGATTCTTCAAGTATTTGGGGATAAAATATAACCTGAACACTATTTGTAAATGGATACAGCTACAACAGAGAATTATCCATCATCAGTTAATGCTCCAAGAGGAAACTACATCAGCTTGAGTTTTTGTCTCTTTGTTCAAGACAAATACAATATAAATGGTGGTGAATAGCTATTTTGAATGAGAAAAATGTGCAAGTTAACATTGCTACTGAAGCAATATGGAAAAAAAAGAAACATCAGAGTTTAAAGGCAAGAAAGGTGGGCAGGGAAAATTATAACAGAACTTGAACTAAAACTTTCACAAGAGAAATTAAAATTTTCAGGCTTAAAGGCTTACAACAGGTGGAAACCATAAAAGGAATTAGGAGGCCATATTCTAAAACAGGATCTGAACAGTTTGCAAATACAAATTGAATGTAAGTGACGTCTGAAGGTTTTCAGACTGCATTGAACAAAGGCACTGAAAAAGAAAATCTTTATTGGAATGGTAGCTCTTATGTATAATTCAGGCTTGTAGGACTTGCAAAGACTCATGAGATGAAAACCTGAGGTGACCAGCAACCTTACTGTCACAAACAAGAAGGTCTTCCAGGAAATAGGTAGGACCTCTGTCCAAACTAGAGCTTACTCACAGAGGTGAACTGTAGGAAGTATATAAAAATGTGTCTAGAAGGAAATCAGAGACTTAGAGTCCAAAGATGTGTTCGGCTGTCTTTTAAATAGGCAGAAGACACAGATCACCAGATTTGTTATAGTAGCTTAAATTTACTGAGGCTCAGAGGAAAGTCAGCCTATTCCAGATAATACAGTGTAAATTCCCACTAGAATTGCATCCAAAAATACTTCCTGAGAAAGTTGTGGTGACTACCTCCGTGGTCTGGCTCTCAGTGTGTGAAGAACTTAAGCCATAGAAGAACATAAATTATCCTGCTCTGGTGTCATACCATCTTGGCACTATGGAGATATCCATCAATTTGACCTAACAGCTTTACGGAGAAAAGAAAAAGAAGAAACTGCAACAGAAATGAAAGTGGTTTTGTAGATGTGGTCTTCAGGCAAACACAAATGCTACTGATGATTTCTGAAACAAAAAAGCAGTCTTCTTTTAAGCACTGAACTTGGACTCTTAGATATTAATCAGGAACATGAAATTAAAGGAATGTGGAATTTAGTGCTGAACGTCATTCTTGCCTCAAAGAAACCAAAAGAAAAAACAGGTGCTGGTCAGGAAGGTAGGAAGTGGTTGCCATAAAGCTTAGAAATTCATCTTTGAGTGTACTATATACAAGTGATCCTAATCTAGCTCATGACATTATGAATGATTAAAAGAAGTGATAGGGGTTTTTTTTCATTGGAGAGTGGAAAATAGCAATTAAGGCATAGAGTACAATTAAATACAGACCTGCAGGAAAAAAACTGGCTAGGAACAAGATTGCTGTGAGCTGGCTAAGGCACACAATTTCAAATACCTATTGAGAGTTTTTCTCAAATGAGAGAAAGCAGGAAAATAATTTTAAACGTCTGAGGAAACTCCCAACAGACTTGACCCTGAAGAAGGCCCCCTAGGAAACTCATAGTGAACGTTGGGCTATCAAATGTGGAATAAATACAGAGAATTTCATGGGAATTATTAAACTAGACATGCTAAAAGGCTAGAGAATAGGGAATCTAATACTCCATCACCTAATTTGGCAAAAATGGAAACAGTCACTGGGAAAGGTGCATTCATCCAAGAACTGAAAACTGGAAAATGATCAAGTAGTCTCAACAGCCAAGTTAGCACATGAGCTAACCATTTACTCAGATTTGATTATTGCTAATAACTGTCTAATAAATGCCAAAAACTGTGTCTTGGACAGTAAGCTTGTAGAACACCCTCTTCTAAAGGGTCTTGGGTTTGCAGAGGGCAAGCAATAATTTTTTCAGTGATATTCCCCTCTAGAGATCAAAACTCTTAATAGTGTTTTACATTTACATTTACTCAGGCAAGAAAATATGAAAAATGCTTGAAACTTGCTTCAGGGTGATCTCACCTGTTGTTAAAGAAATTATTTGTTATTCCACTTCAATTTTTTTCTGATAATCAACAAACAGTATAACAGAAAATCCATTGCAAAATGCAAAAGAACAGATGTAGTAGGTATTGATAAGGAAAGGCTGGAAGAATGAACTTACAGGGTTTTCTTTGAATTTATTCCAATTGCTATTGAATGTACAAAGCTCAAATAGCCCAAGAGATTTCTTAGTCAGAAATGAGTTCTTAGAAGCAAAGGTAAAAACTACACTGCACACCATAAGACTAACAGGAAAATTGAAGGATACTGGGAACATATGGCCCTAAGCAAGAAGATGCATAACCAACCTTGCATAACAGCAAATCTGCAGAAAAGTTTTTGCACTCATTAGCTGTTGTTTTAGATACCAAATAAAGTGTTACTTTATTTTCCAGGGTGGAGGCTGAATGCAAGTGGAAACGGAGGAAAAAAAAAAAACAGGAGGAAAAATTAGTACCACTATAGCACTATCCCTGACTGTGGGGCAATTTATGTATGAATGGAGTTGTATGCTTCCTACTCAAAAGATTTATGGCCACCCTATCTCTCACTTAACCTGTTTACTGTGTTGGTGTCTAGAACAGAACTGAAGTGCTCCCACATGAGCCAGAAGCATCAGCATGAAGCTGCACCAAAGACAAGGAGTGCCTCAATGCTGGCAGGTGATTCCTGCAACCCAGCAGTGCTGCCACCCTTGCAGAGACTGCTCCGTGTGCACCCCTCCCAAGGAAGCTGCTGCAAGGATCTCTTTAGAGTCACAGCATATGTGCAGTGGCCTCCTAACACTGTCACAGCCAATACTTGTGAGGGCTTTAGCAGCAGTGCAGGCTGGTGGCCTGAATTCCTGTCCAGCTCAGAAGCTGGCAAGTACTTGCTTATAGCTTAAAAACTTCAACAGTTTTCCAGATTTCTTTCCAGTAAGAACTAAATGCACTGAAAATAAATGAAGCCCCAGAGACCTATGGTTGCTGTTATTATATGATGATAGTATTTCTGTCAGCTTTAGCACCCCAATGAGATACAAGCATGAGAAGAATATCTTAACAAAACTGGAAATCTCTATCTGAACCACGGGCTGAGAAAACACACATTCAGTTCAACTGCTCCAAGTAAGCCTAAGTGCCATCATGTTCCCCCACCACACCACCAGCTTCCAGTGGAAGGAACACCAGGTAGATGTGTCAGGAAGGAGAGGGGTTGTGGTCCAACAGACACCACACTCCCCCTCTGAACAACTAAAGAATTAAGTTAGTGGTGTTATTGGCTTGCAGCCCAGATGCTTTCAGGTCTCCCAGTAACACACAGAGAGTCCACCAGCCTCTACCATTCCACATTCAACACATTCAACACTCCCACAGAAGGGAGCCTAAGATTGTCTCTACTTAGAAGTAGAGCAAGCATGAATCCCATCTTGTTTCATGACATATAGCATAAACTGTCAATAAAAGTCCAAAAGGGATCCTTTTTATTTGGAAGAAGTAAATGATCCCTTAGAATACTCTACCATTCCTAAAGAGAAGCAAAGTTAATTCAGGCTGCTGGAATAGACAAAACCAGCAGAATCTAATACTGTAGAGATTCACAGTATTGTGAGGCAAAAGTGGAGGAAAATGACTAAGTTAAGGGATATATATATATATATATGAATATAAACAGGCCACATGGGAAAACTTAACAAAGGGCTGTATTTATTACACCACCTAAGAAAATCTCAGGAGATAAAAGCTGAGAAAACCATTAATGTGATATGTATAAATTTTAAGAAGTCCATATGTAAGTTGCCCATACAAATTCTAATTTCCTCACTAGTGAAACTGGTAGAATCTTCAAATGTTGGTTCCCCAAAATAATTTGTTGCTTTATATTTTATTTGATTCTGAACCAAAATTGAGTAATACAATTTTCAAGTTTTCTGCTAAATTAAAACAATGGGAATTCTAAAATAAATTTCCAATTTTGTAACTGCATTAAAAATATTGTTGTCATTTTAATATCACTTTAGATAATATATATTGCAGAATAGATTACATCCTAGTTATCCATAAGAGCAGTAGTCTGGCCCAAATGATTTTTTATATTTTCAAGCAACAGAAAAATATTTAAAACAAAGCATCAATAGAATTCTAAATTAGATTTTGGTTCAATAATATGATATTATGTTTATTTCTGAAATTGTAAGTTCTACAACAGAACTTTTTCCCATAGAAATTTTTACTGAACTTAACTTGCTTTTATTTTTAAACATTTAAAATTTTCTTTTCATTAGTGGTTTTTGAAAACCATTAAAAACAACCTTTCCTCTGCCAGGCTGATAACACAGTGCTGAAAACTTCATTAGGAATGTTACTGAAATCCAAGCCAGTCCTCAGAGACTCCAAGAAAGGAGCTCCATCAGAAAGTTTGATCAGGCAGAGAATGAAAAAAAAAAAAAAGAAGTTATTTAGATTGGAGTAAAATTTTTTTGAGTTGACAAAGGGAAAATAGCCTGCTTGAAACCATGTCATCTTTAATTTGGTAAGTTATTTATTTTCTTGTAATCCTATTTGAAGTATCAACATTTCCAGTACATTAACTTGATTGGCAGAGGTGCTGTATGACTTGGGATAAACCCCATTAAAAATTTTTATTCCTATCTGAGGTGCTCCAAATTTTGAATGAGTTCCTGTCAGCTGAAAACATTCATGCCTTAGAAACATCATCACATGCCTTTTACCTCTTAACATCACATCACATCAAGTCAAAACTTCAGAGAGATAGACAGCAGCGTTTTGACCTCATCTCATTTTAATCTCAGTAATTGGTCTGAAAGAAACTCTAAATCAGGGGAAATAATACTTAACTAACTGAGTAAAAAGTATCTTCAAAAGTAACAGACATGATGAAAGGTAGTTCTTAAAATACTGCAGGACTATACCACATCACTGTAGGAAGAATTATCTATTTAGGTCAATAGGAAGTAGTATTTGAAATCTGACACTTGTATGAACCATACAGCTATTGAACATTTTTCACCTTACCATTTTGTATTCTTTCCAGCTTTTTTGAAAATCTAGACTGCCATCTTCTCGGTGCTGTATAACTGTCCATCCTCCTCCAGCAATTTCCATATTGCAAAAGACCTACAAGAGTAAATAAAAAAGAAAAATTTAAAAACCCAAACCAAAAATAAAACAAGTTTGCATTGAAATTCTGACATCTTAGGGGAGGAAAAGTATTTGTGAATAACAGTATTAAGGAAGTGTGTTTTCCTATGCACTCATGCCCTGTTCCCTCAATGTCATCCTCAGTCATTTGATGACAACCACTTCTCTCATTATGTTTAGTGCAATTCTCCCAGTAATGTCTCCTTTCAGTACATCACCAAGAGCATCTCTCCATCCTCCCCCTCTGCTTCTTCTTTCCCCTTCACATTTCCTCCATGCTGTTTTTTCTATTTTCTCTGCAGTGTCCCTAAAACCACTCCCTTCCTCTTAATAAACAAGAGTAATTCTTTCAGTGATAATAATGCTTCATGTAGCTTTTAGCAGTGTCATTTGGTCTCAGAGAGAATCTTGAGAATTCTTGCAGAAAACACTTATCCTGGGAGTCCGAAATGTAGCACAGATTAGGTTTTTATGTTTTACTTTGAACTGTAATATTACCTACAGTGTTCCAGGCAGTGTCCCAAAATGGGACAGGTGACCTGAGAGCAAGCTGCCTTGTACAACAGAGAATGTAGACAGAAACAGGGTCAAGAGATGAGGCCTGTGAGAGAAGTTCAGAAGTTAAGATCTGTACTCAATATGTAAGATCATACCCTGTCACCATTGCACTAAGAAAATTATAACCTAGATACTAAAGATTTTTTGTATAAAGGATAATGAAACAACTTGACAATTTTGTTGACCCTTGATATTAGAATATTGTGTAAACTGAAATCTGTTACAATCTTAAATAATCCATATAATAATAAAAATGGATATTAACTTTTATCAATTTCACTCTTTTTCATT
This sequence comes from Dicaeum eximium, assembly GCA_013396995.1. Lineage (NCBI taxonomy): Eukaryota > Metazoa > Chordata > Aves > Passeriformes > Dicaeidae > Dicaeum > Dicaeum eximium. The sequence goes on along the minus strand of VWZP01000060.1, from coordinate 120,866 downwards.
ATCCTTCCAAAAATATAAAAGATAAATTATGAAAAAAAATTAAACACTGTTTGTGCATTTGCTTTTCTTGGTATGTGACAAACAGTAATAATTTTTGTTCCTGTTTTTGTAGGACACAATTTTAAGATCTAAGTTTCTAAGGACTACTCATTCAAGCAAATTTTCCTGACTGCATTCCCCTGTACTCATCCATGCCATATTGACATTGCACCTATCCTAAATTTAATTTGTCTGTGCTTTTAAAAGCTGTATTCTGCCCTTTAAGTAAAAAGTCACTATGTAAGTGTTGAAGAGGTTTAGCTTTTGGCACTCACATCAGCAAGAGTCATTCCATTAAGCACTGGTTGGAAATTTAAAGCTTTATGTTGCTTTGACAAATTGGAGGTTACTATCAAACACAGTTAAATAAAAATTTATCCTGCAGTTGACTAGAGGACCATATTGTACCCTCAGGAAAAGCCATTCTAAATTTCTTCTACTCATAAGAACTGTCATAGTAACAATATGCAAGTATTTTTGTTTTAATTTGCACCAGGCATGCCAAGTGAAGTCCCTGTGAAAGTGCAGGAAGGAAATAGAATACTAGGACAAACATGAACTTGATTCAGGGTAACCACAAGAAAATCCACAATTTTCTAGACAAATATTTTGGCCCTATTCCTTCTTTAGGGAAGCCACTGTGAGGCAAAACATTTATCTACAGGATTTATTGTCTTTAGTCTGATTTACGATGAGAATTTCTAAAAGATGGATTTACTTTCCTTATAAGTCGTTTCAAGCTCCCATGAATCCACTGCCAATTTTTAAAGCATTGAATCCTCAACTGTATTAAGACTACTCATTTTAAAGATGCATGCAAATTTTGGGATTTTCATACTACAATATAATGAAATACCTATAAAAAGACTGAAGTTTTCTGAATAATATATCAAATTGAAAGAGAAAACTCCACAGTGAAATAAAGATTTGCCAGCAGCACATTTTTCACTTGCCATCCTTGTATGGTCTGGCACTTTGCACAGTGGTAGACACAAACACCTGCCCATATTAACAGGAGTTTCAAGGTGATTGTAGATGTTACTGTGCATAGCTTTAGCTTTGTCTGTCCCAGAAAAGATCAAGGCACTCAGCCTTTTAACACCACTTAATGTGTTCTGATACTTAACACTCTATTAGAAAAGGATGAAAAAATGTGACTGAATTTGTATGCATTATAGATTCTGATTTTATAATTAATAAAATAACCTCACTTAGAATAAAAGACCATCCAAAATATTGTACTCTTGCTCTTCCTTAAATACATGGGTAAAACTTCTCAAGCTCCTAAAAGGCAAATATGGGATTATTTCTACTTATTTTAGCTTTATAGACTAAATTATTAAAAAATTTATAATTAGCATTCAGAGATAAACTCAATTTTAATGTAAATAGAAAATGTGAAATTGCTACAAATTGCATTTTAAGTGCATGCACACTAAGATCCCACAAGTCTACCTCATTGGCATGGAGCAACAAGCTCAAGGCCAGACCTTTGAGATTTTGGAATGTGTCTGTGCAATGCAGAAACAGCCTGATGACTACCATGTTGCACAGTACTGAGGGATAGCCTATATTTAATGGGTTAAAATTCCACCAGATATGCTCAGAGAGAGAGCATCAGCACCAATTTAGTGGGGAGTCCACAAGAAGAAAGTAAAGGGGGAGGAGTGAAGACCGCAGCCGTAGCGATTGCTTTTGCAGAACCACCAAGACACAGACACACGGAGCCCAGCAGGGGTGGATAACATCACATCTCCAGAGGGGTGCACCCAGAAGTTGGGAGAAGTGGGTGAGTCAATGCATTGGTCCAAGGGGACGTGCAGAGGTCCTGTTTGCAGTCAGACCAATCACACCTGGCCTGCTTTGACTCCCAAAGGTGACTTGGCTTTTTCAACTTTTTCAACTCCAAAATGGGGACAACCTCACTTTCACTTCTCCCTTGCTCATCAGAAGCCTTGCTTCCCCTGTAGCTCACCCTGACTTTGCTGGGGACTGAGAGGGTCCCTTTCACTCAGAAACTCAGAACAATCTTGCCTTTCACTCAGAATAATCATTTGTCCACATTATCAAGCACTGCACATATACATGTCAGAGTAAGCCAATTAATTAGCTTAAAATTTAATTATTTTTCTCTTTCTGTTTAAAAAATATGGACTATTATTAAGATCCTTTTAAACAGATATGAAACACTAATTTTTGATTAAGGGCTTGAAGACTAATGAACTATTTTAATGAACTGCTGAAGCTAAGAACAAGAAATAAAAATTGCAGTCTAAAACATGTGTGAGCATATAAAAATGAGGCATATAAATGGCATGAAGGATAATTGTATGAATATATGAATATGAAACCAACAAAATACAAAAACTGAGAGTAACATTTGTACATATGATAAAGGTATTTTCCATTGAAAATCAGGATTCTAGTAAGTATCCCTTAGAAAATATAAAATGAAACGAAGGTATATTTTGTAATCTGATGTATAAAATTGTTATGAAGGAGATAGTTGCCTGTGAGTTTAAGTAATGCAGAAGATAATAATGTATTAGTGCTCCTAAGACATGCCAGAACTGTGCATTGCATTGTGGTAATCCAGATAACTAAGCTGGTTTTAAACAAGTAAGTCTGTCTCCATGGAGTACCTATCAGGATATTAGAGCAATCTGACTGTGCCTACATGGTGCTACCTCTGGGCTAATTATTGCTGGCACAGGGCTGCATTGATGTGATTTTAAGCTATCTCAGCTGGAGTTAGTTCAGCTATCTGCACAGCACTACCCTACAGCTTGTTTAAATGACCTTAATGTCTTTAAAAACACCTGTTAAAGCAATCACATTCCTCACTTGACTAACGTGAACATGCCTGGGATCAGCTCTTGCTGTGCTATTGCTAGGGCAAGACAGAAACAGGTGTATCAGAAATGCCCTCAACACATGGAAACACACCTGCCTTTTCTTGCTGAAACAGGAACCCTCCAGGAAAACTTAATGCAATGGTACCTGCTGAGTTGTGATACCTGTGTTGATTGATAGCAGTGTCTGTAACCAGGGATTCTAACCTGTCTGTAACAGGATGGCTTCCATTGTGTCACTGTCCTAATGCCAGTGAAGTGGGTTTGAGCTAAATATACCAGAAGCATCAGAGTCACAGTGTTTTCAGGTAACCATTGTTTTTAATTGCAGTCCAGCTTCTGGTCATGGAACTTCAGTAAGGCTAAGAAAGCTACTGCCAGTTGGTACATGTGATTTGGACATAGATGTTATATCTTCTTTTGAGTTGAGCAGCATCTACAGAACTTCTTTTATTATTCTTGTCTTGTTCGGTAATGCTTTCAGGGATATCTGCCTTTTATGTCCCGTCAATTATTTTTCCATTCATATTCACCAGAATTATGGTGATCTTGGCTCGTAAAGCTCTCCCACCCCAATTCTACTCATGGCTTAATGAACTCCAATTCCTTGCTAAAACATAACATCTAGATGTTTACAGGCTTCCAAAGGCCTTTTGTATTACCAAACTCCACTTAGGAACAAGGTTGGCATATCTTAATCGGATCACATAATATTACTATAAACAATAATATTGGCAATGTCTTTTACAGTCTTTTTCTGTTTGTAGGGTCACCATTTTACCTTAGTAAGAATAAATTCACCAGGCAGAAATGGTTCCCTCCCTCCTGTCTGGCCCACTCTATGGCCACCACTGCATTTCCCAGGTAGTCAGCCCTCAGTCTTGGTGGCTGCTCCCAACAGTGCCCTGTCAGAGGGACAGCCAACATTCCTCCACAGATAACTTGGGTTTAGGTTATCCTCTCATGTTACTAGCCTCAGTTGACTCAGGTACCTTAGCAACAAAAGCCTTGCAAAAAAATAGTCTCTTATACAGACTAATGTTTCATTTGCATAAAAAAGCCCTTCCCAAGTCTCTTTTTTGAGAAGGATGGGATTATACATGCTTCATAGTTTCAAGCAGTGCTAGCACTCAGCATGTTGTGTTCTTTACAGCCAAAACCACTTTTCCCTGTCCCCTACATTCTGACAAATTCTGAAAGAAGCAGAATTTTTTTAAATCCTTATCTTTCAGAACTACTCATTCTGCTATTTCTTTCCTCGTGCTACCAGATAATCCCCAAGATCAGCTTCCTCATTATCACACTTTACAAATCCACTTCTAAATTTTATTGCAGATTTATTTGCAGCTGTAGTCTGATTCAACTGAGCTTGCCAAGCAGGAGGAAGTGAGTCAACTATTGAGTGTACGTTGGAACTTAGGATGGATTTTCTGTCAGCGGGAAAGAAGAATGTCTGGAATAATACAGTTAATCATCTTCTCAGTCTATTGTACTTTTTAAAGACTAAATAGAAGACAAGCTTTTTATACCAGCACAATATTTTGTGAAATGATAACTTCAATAAAGGCTCAAAACACTCCTTTCAGTTCAGAGCAATATTGTATAAACAAACATGAAAATAAACCCAGTTTTTACCTTTTTAGGATCTGACACATTGTTAATATAAATAGTGTAGACCCCACTTTTGTTAAAACCAGATTGGTATACATCTGCACAGTCTCTGAATGGCTTTTCTTCTTCCTTTTTTGCATTCTTTAGTAAAACTGCAAAACAAAAAACATAATAATGTAAGTTACAACAACAGTCTTAAGCATTTCTGTATCTAGGAAGTCCACTTTTGCACACTGCATTGCTTTTAAAAATGCACAGTAATAATTGTACTGTGTTTCTTACACATTTCATGGACTTGGCAAATTCTAGTGAAGAACTAGTACGAAGCTTTTGGACAGATGGCAGAGTAGGCACGCGAAGAAGTCATGATACAAATAGCTAAACAGAGCATCCTGTCCTCTGAGGGGTAACATGGCATGTTCCTTCTGAGTGCAAAGGTCTGTACTGCTGCAGGTGTTGCCTCCAACTAAAGCTGCACCTGGGAAGTTGCCAAAGATTGCCCCAGAGTGGCAATGTGTGATCTGACACAGATGCTCACCTAAGCCAGCAATGCTGGAAGGAGAGAGTTTGTGCTCTTCATGAAGTAATGAAACTACTTTTCATGCTTTTGAGCAGCATAGGAGCTTGGGGCAAGGCAGCTGCTTGCTTAAATTTATTTTTTTGAAGATAATAATTTAATTATTTTCATATCTAAATTTATAAAGGTTGCTAAATACAATAAAAGGAAAAAAAGTGCCACTGAAGTCAGGTGTCTAGAGGCAGTATTTATAGAATTCATTTTGGCTCAGCACAGGGAAACAATGTTATAACACCAGTGCATATCTTGATCCTGTATATTACAGACAGACCATATATATATGAGTCTGGGCTGAGAAATCAGGAGTGCAAAATGTTGAGAATCCCAGTCTCGAACAAGCAGGAAATTCCCTGTAGAAGGAGTAACATCTGAGAGTGTTCTTCACTTTCACAAACAAAAGTAGCATGACCCCACACAATAGTGAAGGATATGATTTCATTCCAACAACACATATTTTAAGCACATCAGTATTCCCATGGAAATCCATCCGTCTACTCAGATTCTTAAACATGTCCTTAAGCGATGTGCAGAGTCCGGGCCAGCACTTCATTAATCCCTACAATAAGGATACAATATTTAAGTCTTCTAGACACACTCATCCTCTGGTGATAGACACTTCTTTTACATTTTTGGCTTGAAAGTGTGAGTTACAGATACAAAGGGACAATGTCTTATTCACTCTGAGTGAAGTGGCCTCTGCCACAAAAGTGGCGCTGATGTTCCACAAAGCGATGGCCTTGCACAGCACGTGGGACTGCATGGGCCATAGATGGTGAGAATAATGCCAAGGGCCTGCAGTTGGAAATACTATCTTCCCTTTAGACACCTCAAAGCAGTATTTTAAGATGGCAAATTCCTGCCAGAGCACTTGATAATAACAGGTTCCCATTTCACAGATCGGGAAATCGAGGTTAAAAAAAGGCTAAACATTTTACCTCAGTCATTCTGTGAAAAGCTGAAAATAGAAAAATAGTAAGAAATCCAACCCTGACTCTAAGACTACACTGCTCTCTAGGTAGGCATTTTGCACAAAAATTATATTATTCTTTCCCTTTTATGTGTTTTATATTATTATTATTATTTTAAAATTTTATTTTAAGAAACATTTTTTACTTCTCCCCTTCCATGTATGTGCTTCATGTTTATTATTTTTATTCAACACCATCAACAAAAATAAAACCTAATTTATATATTTGCATATTAAATTCATTTAGGAAATCAATGGCTTTGAAACAGCCATTTTTGGAAAAGGTGCTGCTGGCAATGCTGTAGATTACACACTTCCCTGTGAGATGGCAGGGAGTGAGGTCCTCAGCAAGGTGCACATCAATTGTGCGCGCTCTCAAAAGTGACATTTTTAAAATAAGACATAGAGCAGAGGCACTCGTGATTTGTGTTAATTAAAGACTTCATGGCACTTTCTGTAAGCAGATGGTGTTAGTAACTATGGCCAAAGTCCAACCTGAATAATTACTTGGGGCTGGAGCCAAAGCCTAGAGGAGTTAAAGCAAAGCCTCTCATTGATTCTGAGGGCTTTAGAATAGATCCATTCTTTCTGGCCTGAATTTCTCTACTGCTGTTGTTTCAACTGGAGACATCAGTCCCTCCTGTCTCAGAATTATATTTAGGGGTGCAGAGGCACTACTCATTTCCTTCAGTCTTAAAACACTTATATTTTATTAGCTGTATGCAGCGAGATTATCTTACCTCTAACATGAGTGTTATACACACATTGAAAACCACTTGGAAATAACTACTAAGATTCAATAAAGGAAATTTGGATTTGGGTCCTTTGTAACCAAAACTTAGAAAAAAGAAATCATGAGTATGTTCTAAAGTTTATATCATTAAAATTTTAAACAAGGTAAGATTTTAATATCAGAGCAAATAGCTTTGGTAACTTTCTAAAGAGATGGATCTCTAGGAATCATCCTTAGAAATGAATTATCTTCTCATGCTTAAAAACTAAAAGAAACACAATAAAAGGGATGTTTCTGTGAGAGTTGAAGTTGAAAAAGACAGATAAATGTCACAGATATGGCCATCTTTCCTGTTAGACAGCTGAGAAGTAGCTGAGATCACACAGGGAGGAAACGTGCAATTCCTAAAAGCTAAGCAAACCAATACCCATTTGGGTTTTTTCCACCAGGGGTTTTGTTCCACTGTAACCAGAAGATGGCTTTCCTTGGGTCCCTCTCACCCCTCTCTCAGGAGTTGGTGCTTCATCTGGAAGAAAAGCCCAGCTCCTTCACAAGGACCTCTATTATTACAGATTGCAGCACAGTATATTAAGCATGACTAGCCAAAGTTTAGGTTTTCTTAATACATCACACTGTAATTTGCAATAAGAACAGCCCAAACTTGACAGAAAATTAATACTCAGGAATGTTACTGGTAATGTGCTTTTAGCATAAAATATGTTTTCTCTGAGGTTTGCTGTTGTTTTTCTAACTTAATATTCCATACAGTTTCCAAACTACTTCTACGTACTGTAGCTCTAGACTATTATTTTCTACAACATTACTTAGACCTTGAATCCTTTACACATTAAGTCCCTGAATGATCTATTAGCTCACATATGGTAGATGTGTAAGCAAATTTTTTTAAAAGTAAGAAAGTTCAAATAAATTAGTTCTAAAACCAAATATGTAACCATTAAATTCCTTTGTCAGCTTCAAGATATTGACTTTACACAAACTTCTAATGTTAGTTTAGCTGTTTTCATATACAATGCTTATGACAGAGTTTTATGTACCTGAAGAAAAATATAAGTCTATGTCAAGCAAAATAATATTATCATTTTTTAAACTGGACTGCTTAGCCAAGATTTGGAACCCAGGAGGGTTTTCTGATTGCCTTCTCTGGATGAATAAACTGTAAGGAAGTCATGGTCCTTTAAAGCCATGATGCCTGTGTGGAAAGTCCTGATTTTCTGAACAGAAGGAGAACCAACAATAATTTTTCACTGCACTTCCAAAAGGCTTCTGGGTAACTTTTAGCCCAATAACTTTCTCCTTGGGGTGCGCTATCTGTTTTTCCCTACTTGATGGGAATTATTTATTTCAGTTATCAGTCCTTCAGCTGTTCCTTTTCCTCAGTGCCCTGGACAATGACTGGAGTCCAGAGAGTACAGAAGTGCCATCCATAACTGCCCAGGCCCTGTGGATGAAGAGGAGCCCAAATCAAGGAGTGTCAGAGCCTACAAGGTGAGATGTGGGACTGCAGACGGCTCTGTAAAATGCTGTTTATTGCATCCAGACAGCAATCACAGGTTGTGGGTTACAGAGCCCAGCTTAGAGCCATCAGCCACAGCTGTGGGCATGTCTGAAGTCCTCTTAGGACTGGTTACAATACATTATACACTTTTCTTTGCTGATCATCTTAATACATAACCATCAGTCAATACCTTTACTATTACCTATAGCCTATCATAACTACTAACATTACAATATTCATGTTACTATTCTCCAATCACAAAAGGTTAGTATGTTGCAGTTTAAGCTAGAAGTGGTTTTTCAGTTTTCTTGAGTGGAAGATTCTGAGACCTTTTTTCTACTTACAACATCAGCATGTCTATTTACTTCTTGTATTTTTCTGCTTCGTAAAAACATCTGTTTGAGGTGGGCTTGTCCTTTGCTCTAAGTCACAAACACCTTTCTTAACTAACCTTTGCCTTCTTAGTTATCCAGTAAGACTGGCTCAGCAGTTCCTTTAGACCTTTGTTATTCTTCTATATCAAAACTTGCTTCCATCTCTATTCTTTTCTCAGTTTCTACATTCAAAAATCTTTCTGCCAAGCACACATATCTGTGAAAGTTTCTTGTCAAACTTTCATCCATCCCAACAAATGAGGTCTCTGTTAGCCCACAGGCTGTGCAGCACCAGGGCTGAGCAGCTGTTCTATTGTACCTGCTCCCAGGACATCAACCTCAGCAGAAAGCAGGGTCAGCCCCTGAGGCTGCAGCCCCTCCAGGTTCATTAGAATGGCTTAGCTGTGCTTGCAGGTGAGAGAGTATTAGAAAAGGCTGGGTGCTATCAGGGGTTCGACGAGAGATTTCCGGAGACAGGNTTTTAACTCTATTTCTTCTGCAGGTTTTACATTCTTAAAATCTTTCACCAATAAACCATCTCTGCAAGGCCTTCCTGCATCATCTTTCCCAACAAGAGAGCTCAAGTATAGAGGGCTTTTTCCCAAATCAGTACTCTGGGAAATTTCACAGATTGATAGTTATGTGTGCCCTGTGTAGAGTGAGACTATTTTTCTGCTATCAGTTTTAAAATTAAATCAACAGTAAATTAGTGTATTTCCTAACAGCTATCACAAATGGAGGATGTTTGCTTTTCTGCCCAGGTTTAAAGAAATACCGACTACTAAAAATAAATAGCTTCAGAAATATTTAGTAATCTAGTATTCTCCTCTAGGAATATAAAATTGAAAGCACACAATACCTGTTTTTCCTAGCTGTATAAAAATTATCTAATTTCATCTCAACTAGGAAAAATATTAAAATAATCTACTTGATTTTTTAAACTGAGATTTCTGGTTGTTTTTGAGAAAATTAAGTTGTCTCATTGCTCTTCAGGTCTCCATCAGATACCTGGTGAATAGCACAGCTTGTCTATTAGCAATAAAGAATGTTAAAATGCAGTTCATTATGTTGACTGAATCAATAAATCTCAGTCATATTTCCTAAATTATTTGAGATCTGAGCTGCTATGTTTGTGAAATCAATTGAGGCAGTTGAGTTAATCGTTAGACTCTTACATCCTTTAGTGATATTGACAACAAATGAAAAACAGCTGCTTGTTTTTCTGCATGATAGTAACTTATTTGGACAGATATGCAGAGATTTCTTCAGTGCCGGAGTGAATTATTATATTTTCATTGTTTCAATGTTCTATTTACAAAAATCTAATTTTCTTATAGACTAGAAGTACCAAAAAGGCACTCAAAAAATCATTCATGCTTTTGGATTCAGAAAGGAAAAGTCTTTCTCCATACCTTATTGGCATATATCATTGACCTAAATTTTAGCTGCGCTGTCAAAAGCATCTGAGGTAAAAATTATATCCCCTGTTCACCCACTCCTAAAAAATCAAAAAGGAGAAGGTTGTAAATTGATGGTTTTTACCTAAAGCTGCTACATTCCAGGACAAGGTCACACAAGGACTGCCAAATGATGGTTTCTGTCAAGATCCTGACTGCAAATAAATTTTGCCTTGATCTTGTCATGTTCCAGACATATTGTGGGGAATCCTACATTTCTGTAGGTGACCCTGTGTCTCTGACCTTGTTCCGAGCCATTTGGGTGCAGCTGCTGTGCACCAACAAAATTCCAGTTACAGTGGCAAATAATGCCTGGCTTGTGAAGAACCAAATCCAGAAGGGTTTGTTAATGTTATCCAAAGGATGTTACTCAAACTGATACCCAGCGAGGAAACCTGGAACGCTGCCCACACATCCACATCTATGCTCCCCAACTCAGCAGAAACAGCAACCACAAACAAATCTGACAGAATAAGGTGAAGATGATTTTTGTTTTGAGGAGGAAAAATATGCAAAGACTTACAGTTTTTGCTGACTTACAGCCAGAGGTACAGTCTGCTGTTTCAGTGTCCTTGTCTTGCATATACCAAGCTCCACTTGAGAGCAAATATTAAACTGCAACCTAATAGCTGACTGTGATACCTGATATTGCCTGCAATAAGACAACCCTGTGACAACTCCATTCTGTTGCAAATGTTACACAAACCAAAGGAAAGCACAACCCTGAAGGCTGATTTCAATTCATGTATGTTCTCCAGATAACTACAGTGATGCCTACAAACTGAAATGATAGCTATGCAAGAGCACACTTGGGTCCCTCTTAAAAAGGACTGAAAGCATATTTTCATTCAAGTACATATTACACACTGTTTTTCTTCCACAAAACATGTTTCTGGATTATTAAACCCACCACTGTCACTCAGTATAACCAATGCAAAAAAAAATTAGAAAATTAAAATCCATTGAGATGTATGCAATAAAAAAAATATTGCAGCTACTTATTCGTGATAAAATATCAGCAGTTTTTTATGCATCTGGCTAGTCAGCTAAAAGTTTTAAATGTGAATTTATATGTAGTTACTATCCAATTCTAATTGTTATAAAGACAAACTATCATGACCTGATTCAAAACTTTCTCTAATATCAACCTTATTTCCTACTTTATTAGTTCTATGTTTTATTTTCATCTTCATGAAGTCTGAAAATCTTAGAAAACCAAAACCTTCATTAAAATGTTCAGACTCTATGACAGTATAAGTGTGTGTATAATACACATGCACATTTTCAATGCCTAAGGGAGCACTCAGTCCTAACCCCAAACGTGGCACATTCATAGAATGTCCCTTACAGGAGCAGTGCTGGTCTGGCTGTATCTGTTGGCTGTGGACTGGTTCCACAGCCACAGAATGAATCAGTTATAGGAGATCTTGCAGAAAGTGTTTGGATTTGTCGTAGGGGAAAAAGGGGGAGGCAAGGTTAGGGATTTTGTTTGGTTGCTTGGTTGTTTTGTTTCTTTGTTGGTTATACTAGTTGTTTATTCTGCTGGGGCAGCTCAGTGATCTTGATTCACCCCGTGACCCTACAGTCCCTGGACTTGATGGAGAAGTGGAAGGGTTTTGTTTCCAAGGAAAAATGACAAAAGCAAAAATAGTCCCTTTGCTCTCAAACTCCAGCCCTAAATGGCTACATGCTTCATCATCACTGCATGTGGGAGGCCCAAAGAGGTTTGTGAACCTTGCCTAAGTACAATCCAGAGTAACTACCAGGCTGTGCTGAAATGCAATTAGCAGGGCTACAATGGTCCTACCAGCCTAGGCATTAGTCCAGTACCAGATTTGTTGGGAGCACTGAGGTTCATTACACAGAAGAATTTGAGATCAATACTTTTAACATGGGCAGGAAAGAGAAAAGGTGTAGTCAATTAGATGTCTCAGGTTAAAATTTACAGAATGTTTTAGCAGCTAATAGACCATTACTTTGGCCTCCCACACAGCCTCTAAGAGTCTGCAGTAAGAAAGGCAAACAATTGCATAGCAAGAGCACTCAAGCTATCCAACTACTTATTAAATAAATCATTTAAAGCAGATTTTCTCTCCTGTAGGGCTGCAGGAATTAACTGGGTCTTGGAAAACGACATTAATGCAGAGATCTTTCACCCTCTCCAGGGCATAATTATTTAATACCTAATAAATTATCTACAGTTATCAAGTTTGTTTCCTAATAAATCCAGCCTTAGTGACTGGCAAGAACAATAATACTTCAAATCACTGTGCATTTGAAAGAAATCACTTAAGAATACCATAAAATGGTACTCATTAGTGAGCTGCAATAGAATGCCTTATGGCCCATTTACAAAGAGATAAAGACACTTAATTATCCAGCTGCAATACAGTTCCTTAAGAGTTTCTGCTTGAGACAGCAATTTTGTGAGTAACTAGCTATTCACTGAGAGGAGAACTAAAGAAGTCTTTCACTAACTGTACAAGGAGATTAAGTTGCTGGCATTGTTTAATATTTCTAGTGCCCATATTTCTTTAATTGATTTATATTTTTCCACACAGACACCCTAATGTGCATTTGATGTTTCCATCTGAGCAGTGGTATGCATACACAGAATTTTTTTACTAACAAGCCGTTTGGGTGACACTGACAGTGCTGTTAGTTGGTTTATATATGCTGATATTCTCTGTAATATCTTTGGTGTGAGTGAATAATGCCAGTTTCTCAAAACTGAGTGAAGAGGGTTTTGGCACTGGCCTATCCTATAGGAATGAGGGTGGGTAATTGATTTTAATATCAACAATAAAGAATTTATATACACTTCCAGAATAAAGTTTTCAGTACAAATAAATATTGATCTCCTGCTGTAATCATCAGCAAGTTAATAGGGATAAAATATCAGAATCCATAATTCTGTTTTGAAGAACTTAAATATTTTTCCACTGACATGAATTTCGAATGCTGCACATTCAAATTTTCTTATTTCAGAATTGAATATTTATTAAACTACAGCCTAAGTTGTTACTACCTAATATAATTAGTTGTACTTATTATAAAGTTTTATTATACTGTACTTTATTATAACTTTGAAATTAAGGTATTCTTGCCTGAACAGGGTATGACAGGTAGTGATCATATCAATATCAGCACCAACATCATTAACCTTTAACAGATAATAGGGAGAAAAGGGTACTTGTAGTTGTAAGTCACCTCATCATGAAACAACTCACTTGCACCAAAGTGACTTCGTTGATCTAAAAGAAGTCCAGACCCAAACTCTGAAAATATTAGGTGAGTCAGGTAAGACTGACCCCAAAAAAACTCTCCAGCAGGACTTTCTGAGCATCTCTGAAAATTGCATATCAATAAAGAGTCTTCAGTGAAAGCAGGACTTGTATAGCACCTGAACAGAAAACCGAGGAACAGAAAAGCTGGTGCTGGTGTGAATGTTCAACTGAACATCTACAGGAGTGCACAAAGCCAGAGCAGCCTCCCACTGCAGCCCTGCAGCACTTCCCAGCTCATTCGCTCAGCAGGATCAGGCACAGTAAGAGTAAGGGGACCCCTCTTCCCTGACACTGAGTGCAAAAGAAGGATTCAGTTTTTCTCCAGCTTTCAAAATATAAGTAAGAGCAGATAACATCATGGAATGTATCTTTGTAATAGTGCACCTTGTGAAAGGCTGGCAAACATTTTCTGATAGTGATCTTGTGATCTCTTTTAAAACTAAAAGTATTTCTGTTATGCTTTAGAACATCTTAATAAAAATGAAAAACTCATGCTCATAAAATCTCTAAAGATGGAGAAAGTAGAGAGAAATTGAGAAAATTGATGCTTTCCATAATCTTGAAGACATAATGTCAACCTTAGCTGAAGTTATCTGCTTTGACGTCTTTGGGGAAGTTAAGAAGTGTGGAACACCAGATGATTTCAGTGCATTAAACTGGATTTTGTTTAAAGCTTTGGTGTAGGCATTCAAACTTTTACGAGTCTGAGGTTTTTTATTAATTCTTAACCAATACGAAATTTTAAAATTAATTAGTGTATAAAAAGCATCATGCTTTGCCCTTACACTGCAGTGTATTAGAACATATTGATAATTAAAATTCAATTTTTAGTAT